>JAQZBX010020108.1:0-33270 GCA_029593785.1 Cabassous unicinctus
GGCTGTTGTCATCCACATTGTCATCTCCATAATCATCATTGGTTTGATTGTTGTTATAATATGAGGATCACAGACCCCTGAGACTCTGAGGCTCTGCCCCAGGGCAGACCTGACCTGGGGAGCAAGGGTCACAAGGACACTTAAGTTTTTGGAGAGTGATTCCTCTTAGGAAATCAATGAGTTTTTGTTTTCTTTTTCCTATTAGCTCTACCCTTTATATAGACCTGTGATTGCATTTTCAAGCCTAGATCAGAAATCCTAGGTTGATTTTTAAATTTTTATTAGAGAAGTTGTAGGTTTACAGAAAAATCATGCATAAAATACAGAGTTCCCGTTTACCGCCCTATTATTTACACCTTGCATTCGTGTGATGCATTCGTTACAGCTACTGAAAGAATATTATTATACTTGTGCTATTAACTATGGTCTATGGTTTACAATAGGGTTCCCTGTTTGGGTTGCAGAGTCCTATGCTGTGGTTTTAATTTTTTATCCTAGTAACATATATACAACCTAACATTTCCCTTTTTAACCACTTTCAGATATTTAATTTGGGGCTGGGAATTACGTTCACAACGTTGTGCTGCCCTCACCATCATCTACTACCAAAACCTTTCCATCACCCCAACTAGAAACTCTGTACAATTTAAGCATTAACTACCCCTCACCTACTCCTATCCCTGCCCCTGGTAACTTATATTCTAGTTTCTGACTCTATGAATTTGCTTGTTCTAAATATTTCATAACAGTGAGATCCTACACTATTTGTCCCTTTGTGTCTGGCTTATTTCACTTAACATGATGTCTTCAAGGCTCAGCCATGTTGTCCCAGGCATCAGAACTTCATTCCTTTTTATGGCTGGATTATATTCCATTGTATGTATATACCATATTACCTATTTTTCTGTTGGTGGGTACTCGGTTTGCTTCCATTTTTTGGCAGTTGTGGATAATGGCACTACAAACATCGGTGTGCAAGTATCTGTTCAAGTCCCTACTTTCAGTTCTTTTGGGTATATACCTAGAAGTGGGATTGTCGGGTCAAATGGTAATTCTATACTTAACTTTCTGAAGAAGGGCACCATTTTACATCCCCACAAGCAATAAATTTTCCTATTTCTTCACATCCTCTCCAACATTTGTAAATTTCTGGGTTTTTTTTAATAGTGACCATTCTAGTGCATATTAAATACCAATGGATTTTTGATGCCCAAGATGGCACTTGCAGTGGTTAATTTTATGTGTCAACTTGGCTAGGCCGTAATTACCTGGTTATTTAATCAAACACAGATCAAGATGTTGCCATGGAGGGGTTTTGTTGATGTGATTAGCATCAGCAATCAGTTGACTTTGAGTAAAGGAGCTCACCTTGGATAATGGGGGTAGGCCTCATCCAGTCATTTGGAGGATTTAAGAGGAAGAAATGAAGTTGACTATAAAAGAATAAACTCTGCCTTAAGACTCCAGCCTCAACTGTGTCTGAGTTTCCTGTCTTCCTGCCTGCCTATGGATTTTGGATTTGCCTGCTCCCACGATTGTGTGAGTTGATTCCATAAATTAAATCTTTTTTTTTTTTTTTTTTTTTAAGGAGGTACCGGGGATTTAACCTGGGACCTTGTAAGTGGGAAGCAGGCTCTCAACCACTGAGCTATACCCACTCCCCTAAATCTCTTCATATATCTCTACTCTAAGCTCTAAGCTCTAGCTCTAGCTCTAGCTCTAAACTCTAAGCTCTAGCTCTAAGCTCTGAACTCTAAGCTGTAAGCTCTAGGTCCCCTATTGGTTCTGTTTCTCTGGAGAACCTTGACTGATACATTGCCCAAGTCAGAAATCCTAGCAGAGTGTCCCAGCTTGCATTTTGGGACCCTGGGAGCTCTGTGCTTGCATTTCCTGGGTGAAGCCATTTTGTATTGTCTTTTCTGACTAGTCATGGGGAACACACTGAAGGCACCGATACCTTCAAAGGGCCACATTGATACCAAGCAAAAGTGGGCTTTTTTCTCCCGATGTGTCTTTAAAGCCAATTCCCGAGGCACCAGGGTTTCAAAGAGAGAAAGAGTTTTATTGGCTGCTCAAGCAATGGAGCACGGTGGCCTTCTGGCCCAAAACTGCCTCCCTGATATGCAGAATGTCTAATATTTTATATCATTGGGATGCTAATGAATAATTGGGGTGGAGCGGGACACTGGTTCCTTCATTAATAAACATTAAGGGGCTGAACAGGATGGATGGGGGTGGGTAGCAAACCAGGGTCAGTCACAAGGATTTGGGATAGGGGTATACAGAACAAAGGTCAGATACATGGAATATTAAACAGGTGGGGGGAGTGGTTACCATCCCAACAGTAAGTATACACAAGGGTGAGCTCAATCTAGAATTACCAAGCCAATAGTAAACATACACAAGGTTGAGGTTAAGTCTAGAGTAAGCATAAACAGGGGTGGGATGCTCTAGGCAGCTTCAGTAATTTCAGGTATTAACCTTTTGCTATTTTATAATACAAGGGCATCTATATAATGATTTAGTAATTGTTAGCGGATGGTTCTGGTTTCTGGGCTTCTAGGTTCTTGGCTTATGTCACATAAAAGAATTTAAGGACATGCCATAGAGTAGGCAAGGGAGTAAAGAGTTTATTAAGAAACAGGAAAATGAGAAAAGTACACAGACCAAGGCCTTGACCGCAAGCATATTGTAGGATGAGTTGTGCGCCTGGGACCCCAGGTTGAGGCTTTTTAAAGTCTTTCCTACTCCCCCTTCATAATGTTGGTTTGCTGTTCTGATTGGTTGCCCCACCTGTCATTTCTCAGGGCGCTAATTGTGAGGTCTTTTGAGGGTATCTGGGGCTTTCCCTTGACCCAACGGGATCTCATTTTTCCAAATGGGGTCTTGTAACCGGGGTCACGCAGGGTCTTTCCAGCAACCTTCTTCCCAGGAGGTTTCTGGGCGGGGTCTCATGGCCATGTGGTCTGTCGGCCATGTTGTCTGCTGGGCCAGCTGCCTTCCCCCTGCCTAATAATAATTATTTTTTAATTTTTAACCCCCAGGTATAACATCAGCTTCTTTCCTGCCTCTTTTTAAACTCAAGTGTGTCTGGCTTCAAAGATAAAACAACTGGCCTTAGGTATTTTCCCCCATTGTTAATTAAACACATTCATTTGATTACTCCAGATACTCTCCCATTGGACACAGGAAAGGAGAAGGTTGGCATAGGAAATGTTTGCCACCCAGATGGGATTCATTTTGTGGGAGCCCACCCCAGATGCTTCCCAGGCTATGAGCCGTGATGCTGGTGTCCAGGATGCTGGAAGGAAAGAGAAACTTCCAAGTAAAAGGGGCCTGAGTGAGGAAAATCCACAGCATTGGGAGAATAAGTAAATACCACAGAGGTTATATAAAAAAACAACAGCTCTTGTTTTGAGTCTGGAGTCAGATCTCTTCTGAAGCATTCAGATCTGTAGCCCAGGGGAACATTTGTTCCAGTTTGCCCAGGACAATCCTGGTTTGTTTCCATGGTGTCTCAAACCTTCCCTGAATTTTCCTGAGCCCTCCAGGCATCTTGAGCAACCCATTGGTTCTTCCCAAATACTGGTATCTTCCCATCTCACCAGTAAAGCTCAACAGGGCTCTACTGAGCTTTCATCTCCAGTACCCCAGTGGGGTTCATTGGATCCTGCCACGGTACCTGCAGGCACCATCCGGCCCAACCAGGCTGGGCCCTGCCAGACTCCCAGCCCCAGTCTCTTCTTTCCCTGCTACCCCCATGGCCGAAGGCTTTTGCTCCCCACATCCCCTGTTCTGTGTGCCCAAAAGTGTCCAGGCCCTGAGCCCATCCTGCATTCAATAGGGGCCTGGAGGCTGGTTCTCTGGTGACCAGCACCTTCCTTCTCATGTTTCATTCTCTCTAGGCCTCAGTTTCCTCATCTGTACAAGGGGTTCTACCTTTCCTACCGCACACAACTTAGCCACGAGCATCAGAGAAGCAAACTTTACCCATAAGAATTCATATCCCAAATCATTGTACCCTGTGAAACCAACGACTTCTCTGCTACATTTCAAAAAAAAATTTTTTTTCCCCTCCTTATTTTATGTTCTTTTGAGAAGAGAGGAAAAGAGGGAGGGGATGGGTGGACTGTTGTAAACATTCGTGTTTCCACTTGAAAAGGGGTCAAGCTGTTTTGTGTTTCAGAGACAGCTCTTCAGATGGCCTTCAAGGGCTTTGCTTCCCGATTAGGCAACACGCACAAGGATTAAACACCCCTCCCTTTGGGGCCAAACCATCTAAAAGATCTACTGGCGCCTAATACGGAGGCATGAAAGCCACTCTTTTTGGGGACAATTCTACTTAGGCTGTCTGCTTTTCATTTAAACAAGCCGTTTGTTTCCAGGCAAGAGGGATGGCTGGGTTACATCGGTGACTCAGTTCCCGACATAAACATGGGGAACACTGGAAGATTCTGCTCACGCGTGTCTCTGGTTTGCCCAGCCACTCTGCTTCTGTCCTAGTACAGATTTATGCCTTTTCCCCAAGCCCCCAATTGCCATGTCTCCTCCCCAATGCTTTGTGATCTTTAGGGTATCAGAATGGTTTGGTGGTTTTCTGAATCCTTGGGCTGCTTAGAAAACAGTTTCTTCCAGTAAATGGAAATAAAAGCACTTAAAACTAATGTCAACAGCCACCATTTCAACCTTTTATGGCTCTTTGCTGTTTAGAAGATGCTGTTCTAGTCATTATTGTTTATAGAATTCAAACTATAGCCCGATGAAAGAGGAGGCACAGCTCTTCTATAAGCCCCACTGTATGGATGGGCCAAGTGAAGCATAGGAGGGTTTGATGACCTGGGAAGAAAGTAATAGAGCTAGAACTGGAATCCTGACTTTCTGGTGCCCTGGGTTCAAAATTTGGCTCTGTCAATTTGTCTGTGGGAACGTAGAGACGTCGCATAAGTAATTTGAGCCATAGTTTCCTCATTTGTTTGGTAATGCCAGCTGTGACCTTTTGAATTTTGTGAATCCCAGAAAAGATTGTTCTTGAATAAATCTATTCCAGTGAGTGTGGGGCCCTTTGATTGCATTAAATTCAGTTAAGGGGCCTTTGATTAGATCACTTGATTGGATTGCTTTAGGGCTTTAGACTGGAATTACGTCAGTGAGGCATGAGCCACCTTGGGTCTCTGTTCTCTCACTGGGTTTTATATAAACTGAGAACACACAGAGAGAAAGAAGAGCTCTACCATTTTGACCTGGCCATGTGAGAGAGAGGACTCCAGGTTCAGCTATAGCTTCAGAAAGACAGAGAAGCCGTGGGAGGCTCAAGGAGACGAGGCCCAGGGAGAGATGCCCAAATAAAGAGAGACCAGCAGACCCACCATCTTGCCTCGCCATGTGGAGAACTCCAAGATCTGCCGGCAGCCGACCTTTGGTAGAAAACATCTCTGATGATGCCTCGATTTGGACATTTTCGCAGCCTCGGAACTGTAAGCTTTTACACCAAATATATCCCTTTTATGAAAGCCAATCCATTTTTGGTACCTTTGCATTGGCAGCCTCTGGCAAACTAAGATACCAGCATTGAAGGGAAGGTTAAATGGAGTTTCATATACACAGCCCCTGCACCATGGGCTTTTTTGTTCATGCAGAGTCAGTGGCAAAGAGGAAGATGCTCAAATGGCCCTCCACATGGCGCTGACAGGCACACACAGTACACAAACAAAGCACAGACACGAGGTGGTGTCAGCAATGCAAGCAGAAAGTCGGGGTGGTCAGCAGAATTCTAAGACAGCCCCTGTGGTAGGTTGAACTACGTACCCACCAAAAACATCTCTTCTCAATCTGCCTTCCTGTTGGTGTGAACCCATTGTAAATTGGACCTTTCGATGGTATGGGTTTTCATGAAGGTACCGCCCAACCAAATAAGGGTGGGTCTTAATCTGCATGACTAGAATCCTTTATAAGCAGAAGAAATTCAGACACAGGAGAGAAAGACACAGGAAAGCCAAGGAACCCCAGGATTGCCAGCCAGCCTCTGGAATAGTGAGCCAAGAAATTCCTACTGTTTAAGCCAAGCCTTTGTATGGTCTTTGTCATAGCAGCTGGGAAATGAAGACAGTCCCCCCAGATTCCTAACCCTTGGCCTATGTGTGCTGCATAATCCTCTTCCTTTGAGTGGAAGCAGAACTGCTGACTATGGTGGGATATTGCTACTGTGATTATGATACATTATATGGCAAAGAGGATTTTGCAGATGTCGCTTAGGTTACTAAGCAGTTGACTCTGAGTTAATCAAAAGAAGATTATCCAAGTGGGCGTGACCTAATCTCACAAACTCTTTTACATCTGTGTCTGGGGGTCACAGGCGGAAGAAGTCAATGAAATTTGAAGTATGAAAGGGCTTTTTGGAGAGGACCACGTGGCAAGAATTGCAGGTGGCCTCCAGGAGCTAAGATTGGACCCCAGCTCTGGTGGATTGAATTGTGCACCCCAGTTTGGACGTGGTCTTGTTCTTGGTCTGCGTTCTGGTGGGTATGGACCCATTGTAAACAGGGTCTCTTGAAGATGTGACTTCAGTTAAGGTGTGACCCAACTGAATCAGGTTGGGCTTTAATCCAGATTACTGGAGCCTTTATGGGCAGGGTGAAAGTCAGGCGGAGAGAAGCCACCGGGAGCAGCCAGAAGCCGGAATCAATGGAACCTGGAGGAGAAAGGAGAAGACGTCACCACGTGCATGGCCATGTGACGGAAGAGCCAAGGAACCCCAAAGATTGCCGGCCAGCTGTAAGATACCAACCCTGGAAGGAAGCCAGGGTCTTCCAGCTTCTGAAACTGTGAGCCAATAAATTCCTGTTGTTAAGCCAATCCCTTATGATATTTGTTTTAGAAGCTGGAAAACGAAAATACCGGCTGACAGCAGGTAAGAGAATGGGGGCCACAGTCCTACAACTGCCGGGAATTGAATTCTGCCAATAGCCATGTGAGCTTGAAAGAGGGCCCCGAGCTCCAGAAAGGACTGCCACCCTGCCAACATCAAGATTTCAGCCTCATGAGACCCTGGGCCCAGCTGCGCTGTGCACAGACCTCTAATGTACGGAAACTGAGATAAGTTTCAAGCTGCTAAGTTTGTGGTCCTCTTATAGACAATGACAGAAAATGATCACAACAGGCAAGGCCACCCCAGGGGTAACTGTATTAGTTAGCTATGGCTGCAAACAAGTTCCCACAAACTTTAGTGGTCTAAACAACCAATATTTATTAGCTCATAGTTTCTGAGAGTCTGGAATCGAGGTGAAGCTCAACCGGGGCCTCTGCCCCAGGGTGTCTTCCTGGACCCCCTACCTTCAGATGTCTCCTTCCTTTACTTCATTTAGGTCTTGGCTTAAATGTCACCTCCTCCAGGAGACCTTCCCACACACCTATATAAAATAGTACTTATCACTCTCTGTCTCCCATATAATCACTTAATGCTTTTTCATGATGCTTATCAACCCCACCCCACCCCACCCCCCCAGCTCTCAATAGCTAGCTAGCTAGCTAGATAATGGTTAGTGGATGTTGGTTTGTGTTTTATAGTCAGTGTTCCCCTACAGGAATGTGGCTTTCTTTGTTCTCAGTGGAATCCCCTGAACCTAAATCAGTGCTTGGAAAAGAGGACTCAATAAAAATATACTGAATGAATTGATGACTATTTATTTTGCACTAAAAAGTGTTCACAATATATATTTTTATGTGCCAAATTCCTCTACAGTTAGAAAGGTTAATAAAGAAATATAGCAGGGAAACGGATGTGGCTCAAGCGATTCGGCTCCCGTCTACCATATAGGAGGTCCGGGGTTCAATTCCCGGGGCCTCCTGGTGAAGGCAAGCTGGCCCACGCTGAGTGCTGGCCCATGCAGGAGTGCTGGCCCGCACGGAGAGCTGGCACAGCAAGATGACACAACAAAAAAGAGACACAGAGGAGAGACAATAAGAAACGCAGCAGACCAGGTTGCTGAGGCAGTGCAAGAGACTGAGCGTCTCTCTCCCACTCCAGAAGGTGCCAGGATCGGTTCCCGGTGCCACCTAAAGAGAAGACAAGCAGACACAGAAGAACACACAGAGAGCAGACAGTGAGCGCAAAACAACAGGGGTGGGTGGGGGTGTGGGGAATAAATAAATAAATAAATCTTTAAAAAAAAGAAATATAGCAAATTCTACTGATTTGTTTCAATATGAATAATTTTTAAAATATACATTATTTCACAGGGAAAAGAAGATACTGAGTTTTTAGAAAAAAATATTTTCAACAAAAACTTCAGGCATGCCATCCAATAAAATAGTTATTTATTGATGAATAACATAAGGCAATATAGAACTATTTAAAATGTGCTTTTCATGTCGCCTACTGCTAGTCTTACCATACAATGTTTGTGAACTAAATTTCAGTGACTGCCTATTTTTGGAGCAGATCATAATTTCACTTGAAAACAGGAAAAAACAACTAGACATAATAACCCCTAAAGTTAATTATGATAGAAATTGATGCAAAATTTTGGCTTTCAAGGATTCCTTTGAGAATCTGAAAAGGAGCAGACAAAAGCATACATTCATGCGAAATCTCGCATATAATTTCAGCGTTTCAAGGATTTCCTGCAGCCCAGATTCAGAACTCTCGTTCTAAAAAGAATTTTTAAAATCAAAGCCATGTTCCTGACTGGGACTTGAACCCAAGTCCTCTTGCTGAAGTCTGCTTTACATTAAAGCCGAGCATTGTTTCTTTAGGTTGTAGTGAAGTAGAAATGGTTAGACTTTGTCTTAGTTTGCCACAGGGCTGCTGATGCAAAGAAATGGGTTGGCATTTATAATGGGAATTTTATTTAAGGTAAAAGCTGAGAAAGCATCAGTAGAGAAGCTCTACTCTACTACTCTACTGTTGCTTTCTCAGGGTCCTGCCACATGGTGAAGTAAGATGGCCGCCGATCTCTGCCAAGGTCCCTCCCTGCCTTTCCCTCCAGAATCTGTCGTCGCCCAGAGTTCAGCTGTGGGCAACCAGGCAGAGGATTTGTCTCTTTCTGGGCCTCCATTCTCAGTCTTGGCTGCTAAGCCTTCTTTCTGAGTTCAGCTGTGGGCTATCAGGCATTTGGCAGGGCTCCTCTCCTCAGCCTTGAGCTGCTCTGTGGGCCCAGCCCCTCCAGGGTCTCTTTCTGTACGTCTGTGCTCTGCTGGTTCCAGTGAGAGGGTGGAGACTCAACCTGAGTCACACCTCACTGACATAGTCCAGTCAAAAACGTAATGAGCCAAACTCAGAGAAATGGGGTGCTGTCTTAGTTTCTTGTGGCTGCTATGACAAAGTTCCACAAACTGGGTGGCTTAAAACAAAGAAATGTATTCTCTCACTGTGCTGGAGTCTGGAAGTCCAAAATCAAGATGGCAGCAGGATCGGGCTCCCTCTGAAGGCTCTAGGAAGGGTCTGTTCCACGTCTTTCCCCTGGCTTTTGGGGGTGGCTGGCAGTCATTGGCATTCCTTGGCTTGTGGCCTAACTCAGTCTCTGCCTCCATCTTCACATGGTTGTCTTCTCCTTGTCTGTCTCTCTGTTTATTCATCTGTTCTCCCTTTCGTGTAAGGACGCCAGTCATAGTGTATTAAGGGCCCACCCGACTCTCCAGTATGACCTCATCTTAACGAATTCCATGTGCACTGCCCTGTTTCCACATAAGGTCAACATTCTGAGGTACCAGGGGTGAGGGCTTCAACATCTTTTGGGGGGGGCATGCAATTCAGGTGCTATGAGGCACATTGTGTGTGAGGGAGGTGTGGGCACCATGTTAAGAGGATTTCACAGAGCAGGGAGCAGCATGAGAGAGGCTCTTCAAAGCTTGAGGCCAGGATCTCCAAGGTCTCCAACAGTCAGATAAGAACATTCCTTTACGGCTTTGTCTCTCCCTCTTGAGGGTCTGGTGAAGGTGAAATGAGATGATGCCAGCCAGCCCTGAGGACAGTGCCTGGCACCCTAGAAGCCCGCAGTAAGTGTTAGCTGTTGACAGTTGTTAGTATGAGCATCATCACCATAATCTCTGGTGGTTTCCCACACACACCCTGAGCACTGTCCAATCCTTCCACTTCCTCCACAAACCAACAACCACACCTCAAAGCCTTTGCTCTCCTTCTGGCACTGGGAATTCTCCCCCACCCCCTTATAGTTATAACAACTTCTCTCAAAGTGAGGGGTAATGGACCAGCAGGAGAGGTGACTGTTACGTCATGCCCAGATGGGGCACTTAGTAACATCAATACACAGTCTGAGAAAGTTACTGCCTTCCAGTTCTTTCTCCCTGAGGTCAAGGAGAAAGTCTCAAGTTGG
Source organism: Cabassous unicinctus (assembly GCA_029593785.1). NCBI lineage: Eukaryota > Metazoa > Chordata > Mammalia > Cingulata > Chlamyphoridae > Cabassous > Cabassous unicinctus. The sequence continues at coordinate 10,332 of JAQZBX010020108.1, forward strand.
CACTAGTGTGTCCTTAACACCTTTCTAATTCTTGCTGATTTCCCCCTTTTAAAAAGAGAGAGCAGCCCTTAGCCGCCAAGCTTCCAGCAAGTCACAGTATCTGATTATAATTTAATAACTTCCTTTTCTTATATATTTATTTTTAGTTTCTGTCTATTTTTGGCAAGTGAAACTCATTTTCTTTATACCGCAGTGTACAAAGTTTACTTTCAAAATAACTTTAAGTAAAAAAATGTGAAACAAGTTAAAACAAAATATTAAATCAGCAACAGTAGGAAGAGGAATGTGACTGTGGCAGAAATCATGGAGGGGGTGTGTGGTGGGAATGCGGAGCTGGCCACACTCATGTGCAAGTGTGGGAAACACTGAGCTAGAGAATTCCTAACACGTCCTTCAAGCTCTAGTGCAAACATTACCTCTTCTCTGTAGTTTTCTCTGACACCCTGGTCCCCAAACAAGACAGCATAGACAGCAGCCAATGGTCATGGCAGATGTCACACTGCATGGAAATTACCTCTTTATATGTCTGAAGAGTACATTCCCCAAAGGCAGGGAGTAGGATGATGCTCTCTTGGTATCCCCAGCCCCCTGCTCAGAGCCGGCCCAGACCAGGCATCAGGGAGTGTTTGTCACTTAGAGATTGCTGGCTGAGAGGGCTGGGGCAGGGAACTGCAAGACCCATGTGTTTCTACAAGATGAGGTCAATGTTCCCAGACCTTTCTCTTTTTAAAGACCTCACTGGTATAGGCAACAGAAGCTCCTGCTTATGACTCTGAAGATGCAGGAAAGGAAAGGAACACCGAGTTCCTTATGGAAGTGAGATGGTGTATTAGTCAGCCAAAAGGGGTGTTGATGCAAAATACTAGAAATCTGTTGGCTTTTATAAAGGGTATTTTTGGGGGGATAGAAGCTTACAATCACAAGGCCCTAAAGAATCCAACTCAAGGTACCATGAGAGGTACTTTCTCACCCAAAGTCATTTGCCATGTTTTGAGCAAGATAGCAGGTGATGTCTGCAAGGGTTCAGCCTTCCTCTTCCTCTTAAGGCTCCATGGTCCCAGTTTCTTCCAATCTCAGCTGTAGGCTGGGATAAGTCTCGTCTCTCTCCCGGGGCTCGTTTCTCTCTGGGCTCAGCTGCAGCTGTAGGCTATCAGGCTCATTCTTTTCCCGGGGCCTCTGCCATGTCTATGGAGCCATCTCTATTCCTCTGTGTTCTTCTCCTGTGTGTTTACTTCCTGGGTCTCCAGCATCAAAAACTTAAAACTCTCCTCTGCTGTGTCATTTTCTCTGTGAGTTCCTGTCCACCAAGGGGGCAGGGACTCAACGTCCTACTGATGTGGCCAAATCAAAGCCTTAATCATAATCAAGTAAAAGTGAAACCTCTGAATTTAGTACAATCTAATATTCCCAGAGGAACAGACCAGTTTACAAACATAATCCAATATCTGCTTCTGGAGTTCATAAATAATACCAGACTCCCCAAGGTGGTATTTTAATAAAGAACTCAAACTTAGTCCCTAAATCAGGATTAATCTAGTACACATGTCTCAGCTCACCTCGTTATGAGTTTCTCCAACTTAAACTTATACTTGACCTGCCTGGCCTGGCGAGGATAGACCTGCTGTGCCAGCCCCTCTCAGCTGGGCAGGACATGTTCTGGATCCCATTTGGACATGCACTTGGCTCCAGATGGCTGTGACCATGGCTCAGATATTTCCCAGTGTGACCAAGAGGCAGAGGGGTGCAGGGCCTTCACCCCAGCCAGCGAGAACCCAGGAAACGGCCCATGAGCTGGCAAGACCCAGAAGGGAGGGGTCTCGACACTCGGGGCTGCAGGTGAGGGTGCCCAGGCCCTGGAAAGCACAAAGGAAAGGGATGTCCAGGCCTGTCTCCAATTTCTGCAGCTGCACTGGAGCCCTCCAGCTTGGGAAACCTCAGAATGATCACACCGAGAAAGGTCAACTCTTTGCGTTGTGACAGTGTCGGGGGGAACAAAATCAGTTTAAAAAAAAGAACCTACAAACTCCTATTGCTGCTAATCTAACAGGCACTGTTCTAAATACTTTGGGTATATCAGCTCATCTAATCCTCAGAACAACCCCATAAATCCTATTACTGCACCCATTTTTTAAAAAAAGATTTATTTTATTTATTTATTTCTCCCCACCCCCTCGTTGTTTGCATTTGCTGTATCTGTTTGTTGTGTGCTGGTCTTCTTTTCAGGAGGCACCGGGAACTGAACCCAGGACCTCCGATGTGGGAGGCAGGCACCTAATCGCCCAAGCCACCTCCGCTTCCCTGCTTTGTTGTGTCTCTCATTGTATTTTCCTTGTGTCTCTTGTTTCATTAGCTCGCCATGCCAGCCTGTCCCAACAGCTCACTGTCTTGCTCATCCTCTTTAGGGGGCACCAGACACCAAACCTGGGACCTCCCATGTGGTAGGCAGGAGCTCAATCGCTTGAGCCACATCTGCTTCCCTGTACTCATTTTTTTAAACAAAGCAATTTAATCGATATATATTAATAAAGCATACAATTCATCCAAGATGTACAATCAGTGGTATTTGGTATAATCACATAGTTGTGCATTCATCACTTCAATCATTATTAGAGCATTTTCATCATCCAATAATAATAATTAAAAAAAAACAAACAAACAAGAAAATTCTTCACCTCTCAATCTCTCTATGCTTCCCCTGCCGTTCATAGCTGCTATTCCTGGCTGTTCTTGCTTATATATTTATTTAATTATTTTTAACCAGTTTTACTGAGATATATTCACGTACCATACAATCATTGTGCCCATTTTAAAGGGGAGAAGATGGAGGCAAGGTAGAAGGAGGAGGAGAGAGAGGCTGGGTGGCTCTTGGCAACCCATTAGTTATGGTGGATGACTTTGAGGGTGGAGCCTCTGAAGTTTTAGCTTGGTGGACAGGGCATTGCTTACTAAGATGGGATTCAGGAGAGAGAAGAGACAAGGGGGAGGTGTGAGGACACGTTGAGTTTGAGGCAGAGTCATCTCCACAAAGGTCCCTGTCATGTGAAAAGCTTTCCCAAAGGCTCCTCTGAGGTGGTTTGCTTTGTGAATTGTGTGCTGTAGAGGGTCTGGCATCGAGCGCGAGGCTGGACTGGAAACAGGCTGGGTGGTCACTGGTTCAGTTAGGGCTGCAACTCTCCCCTGCCGCCCCCAGATCACCTCGAGGACTTTTTTTTAATACCCCACCCCACCCCAAGATGGTTCCCTCATCTGTCTGCTCGTTGTCTGCTCGTCTTCTTTAGGAGGCACCAGGAACCAAACCCGGGACCTCCAATGTGGGAGGCAGGCACCCAACTGCTTGAGCCACATCCGCTCCCTCGAGGACTTCTTATGGGTCAAGTCACATCCTCCTCATGTCCAAGTCTTCACCCCTGGTTCTGTGGAGGTGAACCCATTTGTAGATGTTATTATTTAAGATGGGGACAAACCCAACCCAATAGGACGGGAGCCCTTAGAGGCAGAGGAATTTTAGACACAGTCAGCAGGAGACAGAGGGAAAGACAGATGGCCACATGACCGAGGTAGAGCTTGAGTTAGGCTGGCAAGCTACCGCCAGAACACTGCAGACTCTGGAGGGAGCCTGCTGGCCCTGCCGACATCCTGGTTTTGGACCTCTAGCCTCCAGAGTTGTGAGACGGAGAGGAAACGCCTTTTGTTCACGCCAACCAGTCTGCGGTATTTGTCACAGCAGCCCTAAGACGGGGCTTGCCGCCTTCCCACATACTAGAGAATCTACGTATTGTGGCAGTGTTACCACACCGTCCACCTTATCCTGCTAGAATGTGAGTGTCTTTGAGGTTTTGTTCTCTGCTGAGGCCCACCACCAAGGTACTCAGGATATGTATTTGTTGAATGAGTGGGAAGGTGGTGTGGGGGCTCCTGGTATCCCAGCTAGGGTAGCCCAGAAAACCCAGGCCAGGGAAGGCCTCAGACCCCTGCATGCTCTAAAAGTGCTTTGCCCTAGGAGCCCAGGTCCATGTGTCCAGGCTGGGCTGTGTCCCCGAACAGGGCTGTGTCCCTGGGCTGGGCTGTGTCCCCAGGCTGAGCCATGTCCCCAAGCTGGGCTGTGTCCCCGAGCTGCTCTGTGTCCCCAGGCTGAGCCATGTCCCCGAGCTGGGCTGTGTCCCCAGGCTGGGCCCATGTCCCCGGGCTGGGCCGTGTCCCTGGGCAAGGCAGTGTCCCCAAGCTGGGCTGTGTCCCTGGGCTGGGCTGTGTCCCCGGGCTGGGCCGTGTCCCTGAACAGGGCTGTGTCCCTGGGCAGGGCCATGCATGCCCCAGCCCAGACCATGTCTCTGGGCATGGCCGTGTCCCCGAGCTAGGCCGTGTCCCTGGGCAAGGCAGTGTCCCCAAGCTGGGCCGTGTCCCCAGGCTGGGCCGTGTCCCTGGGCTGGGCCATGTCTGCGGGCTGGGCCGTGTCTGTGGGCTGGGCTGTGTCTCCAAGCTGGGCTGTGTCCCCGGGCTGGGCTGTGTCCCTGGGCTGGGCCCTGTCCACGGGCTGGGCCATGTCCCCGGGCTCAGCCATGTCCCTGGGCTGGGCCGTATCCCTGGGCTGGACTGTGTCCGTGGGTGGGGCCATGTCCCCAGGCGGGGCCGTGTCCCCAGGCTGGGCCCTGTCCACGGGCTGGGCTATGTCCCTGGGCTGAGCCATATCCGCGGGCTGGGCCATGTCCCCGGGTTCGGCTGTGTCCCTGGGCTGGGCTGTGTACCCGGGCTGGGCTGTGTCCCTGGGCTGGGCCATGTCCCTGGGCTGGGCCTTGTGTTCAGGCTGGGCCGTGTCCCCAGGCCAGGCTGTGTGTCCAGGTTGCCAGGAGTCAGTGGGGTTATCTGCTGCTGTGTGAAGAATGCTTTTAAACCAGTGCTTGAGTTCCTGACCTCCTGAGAGAGAAAACAGATGCACCATTTAACCCCCTGTTGCCACCGGAGGGTCTGGGGCCTCTGGTTTTAGGGAGTCGGGTCAAGCTAGAGAATTTCTGGCCTTTGGACCCTAAGGGTTAATGAGAGCCTGGTGCTTCCGGACCCGAATCTCGTAAATCCCTGAGCTCCCACAGCATCTCTGAACCCCAGCCAGAGGGACCTGAGGCCAAGAGGCTTCCACCAGACTTCAGCTTCCGAAGCAAAGCCTGTCACCTGTCAGGGTCCTGATTAACAGCCAGAGGGCTGGCTTTTGTTTTTCCATGAGTTCAATGTACATATGGCACAAGGTCAGGAGGGTGGAAGTGCTGTTTGCTTTTGCCACCGGGAGGTCAGGAGCACTTCAGAAGACCAGTGTCTCCCACCTGGCTGGGCTTTGGGTATGCTATTGAAATCTAATCAACTCCTCCTTAGGGCTCTGCTCTTCTCTCATGTTAACAATCAAGCAGTAAACCCATGTCACGCCTTGTTTTGCTGTGGCATTTTTACGCAGGCAGCAGTGGCGTTTTTGGAAGGAGACTGAGCTTAAAGCTGAAGATTTCCGTTCAAGTACAGGCATGCTGTGTGACCTCAGGCAACTCACTTACCCTCTCTGAGCTTCATGGAGTTGTTGCAATTCTGAACGGCAAGAGGCTTGACCCCCCTCCCTCGCTAGTTCCTGCGGAGGACAAGGCCTCCCAGTATTTACAACGCATTGGCTGCGCAGGCCAAAGGGCTCGTACCTGCACAGTGTCCGCAGCTGCAGGGGAAGGGCCAGATGCATGAGCTCTTCCTTGTTTATAAAGGAAACGTCTGTTCCCATCCAGACCCCCTGTGTTTACACGATGGAAGGGGCTGGGGCCAGCCGGGGCACATTTGGAAAGTGTCCCTAGGGAAGCCCCTCTTAGTAGTTATGTGACCTTAAGTAGGTTAATTATATTCTCCTACCTCAGTTCCTTCATCTGTGAAACGGACACGCTAGAAATAGCCCCCTCGTAGGGTCATGTCTAAATTAATGTTTCTAAAGCACCCAGAACAATGCGTGCAGTAAGTGCTCAATTTATGTTTATTATCATTATTAGTCTCACCGCTTTACCTGCCCTTCCCCCTCTCCCTTTTTTTTTTTTTAATGTTATTGAGGTAAATTTACCATTTTAAACATTTTTAAGTGTATAAATCCGTGGCGTTTAATGACATTTTTATGTTTGTGTGTATATATGTATTTATTTATTTATATTTGGTGTGTCTCAGATGTGGTCATTAAGAATTTTTGTTTGTTGTGTTTTGTCCTTTAATTTGTTTAGAGTAGTTGTAGGTTTACAGAAAAATCATACAGAAAGTATGGAGTTCTCAGATTACACCCCGCACCCACACACACACACAGTTTTCCCTAATTACATTTTGCATTATTAGTGTGGTACATTTGTTACAATTGAACCAATGTTATTATATTACTGACTAAAGTCTGTATTTTACATTAGGGTTCACTTTTTGTATTGTATGGTTCTATGTTGTTTTTTGTTGTTGTTTTTAAATTAAAGAAGTTGTAGATTTACAAAAAGATCATGCACAAAATACCCATCCCCATTTTTAACATGTTGCACTAGTGTGGTGCCTCGAGACAATTGATGAGAGAATCTTATTAAATGTCATCTATAGTCCATACTTTACATTAGGGTTCACTGTGTTGTATAGTCACATGGTTTTTTTTTTTTGTTCTAGCAACATATATACCACCTAAAATTTTCCATTTTAGCCATTTTCAAGTATATAATCCAGTGGCATTAATTACATTCACCACCACCCATTACCAAAACTTTTTTATCACCCCAAACAGAAACTCTACCCATTAAACAGTAACTCCCCATTCCCTACTCCATCCAATCCCACGCCTGTTTTTATCCCTTTTTGTTCCTCCTCCTTTCCAGATACAATAACACTTTTCCTTGACCTAGTAGCATCAGCTTAGGAAAAGAAAACCAAATCCACGTAAATCTTGGGCTTTCTGAGAAAATAAACTCATTCCCACACATCTAATTAAAAGTAGTGTTTTCACAAACACTTAAAATTCGGAAATGTTTGTTCTCGGTTGATATGAAAAAGAAATCTTTATTTCACTTGCACGCTACCCTAGCCTAATGTAGAAATCTTTGTTGTAGCTGAAAGGTGAGTAGTTCTTTAAAAAACTAGGATCCCCAAAGGGAGGGAAAAAAAAAAAGTGCACCAGTGTTGGTAAAGTTCAATTACACTTTAAAAATATTTCCCTTTATTTAACTGTGCAGTGAGGCATGAAATTGTACCTAACCATCCACTTCCCCAGGCCCTTGGAATATTTAGCTGTCTGCGATGTGGGGGCAAAGCAAAGGGTGCCAGCCTTCACCCGGTTCTGCTCTGCTCATTACTCCAAATAAATAGCAAAAGCCGCCTTCCTGTGTCTCTCTTGCCTTCTCTGCAGCCGTCTGCTCTTTGGGAACGTTCACTGATTTTCACACCAATTTCCATTTTGGCTTTAGTTCTGAAAGAGGACCGTGGGGACACGTGTTAATGAGGAATCTTGGAAATTTGATTTAGAAAACCTTCTTTTTACACAGGCATTTAATTGCGGAAAGGCTCTGACTTGTAATTTGTAGTTAAATTTGTTAAACCCTGGAAAGTTTTGATTTTTTGGTTGTTGTTGTTTCAGCAATGCAAGGTCAAAATTAAGTTAAACATTTTCCCAACTTTGTATTTGGCCCGGTTTTGCATTTTCACCAGCTGTTTATGGATGGGGGAGGGATGTTGAATGGCACAACGATGGTAATTTAGGCATTTCAGAGGGCAATGGGATGATTTATAGAAACCTGAAGCTCTTACCATAACATTTTGTTAAAAGTGTTTCCTCTTGTTGTGCCTGATTTAATGCAGATTCTTCTCTTTTGTTCTTTATTCCTTTAAATGACTGAAATAAGTTAAATGCATACAGGTTTATCTTAGCCTCGAATGCAAGATAAAAGAGAGTCAATATGAAAAACTCCCTATAAGTTATATCAATGACAGGAGAATGTTGAATTTTCATAACTGGCTTGGGTAAGTGCCTCAGCTGCTTTTGTTTAAAAGCTGTGCTGTGGATTGGGCCTGATTACTGGGAAAACCTCTGGCTTAACCTCTTGGAGACTCAATGACATCTGTGAAATGGTGGTAATAAAATGAGAGTTAAATGTTCAGCAGGACACAGAGCAATTGTTGAGCATGTGACTGCTTTTGTCATAACACTTTTTTTCTTCCAAAATATTTAGTAAGCCCCTACTATGTGCCAGGAGCCATGCTAGATTCCAAGAGTAGCAATGCTGAGCAAACTCCTAATTTAAAACTAAATTTGCAGGGCCATGTCTGATTGCTTGGACAGGGAGTTTGGGAGCAGCTCTCTCAGCACCACAACTTGTCCATATCTTTCCTTGATGTTTTCCTTAGGTTCTTTCTAGAACTTGCGTGGAAGTCACGGCATACTTTCTCTATTTTGCATTACCCATTATTCTAATAATTTCCCATGATTCTGAATGGGAAAAAAAGCAAAATATATTTCATATTTATTGAGAACACAAGCAATGTGCTTGCCAAAACTCCCTGCTCTTTCACATCACCTTGTTTTATCCTCTCACAAACTCCCTGTGAGGTAAACACTATTATCTTCCTCATAGATAAGGGAACTGAGGCCCAGAGAGGTTAGGCAAATTGCCTGAGGAAGGCAATTCCTTCCTAAGCTGGAAGGGGCTTCTGGATGAGGCCCCCTAGTAGGAACTATTGCATGTTGACCACCCTGCCCCCCCACCGCCCCCCAAATTAGAGAAATTGTTTAAAATACCTGAAAGCATTCCTATAGTTATCCATGCTTTTCAGAGAGCTGTATCTATTGTCCGAGGGCCCCAGTAGCCCTTCCCTGGGTGCGGTTCTGAAGCAAGACAGGCTGTTAATCGCCTTGCCTCACAGCCAACCTGGTCCATCACTTGCTTGAAACCCAATTGGGAAATTGGGTTGCGGGGGGTCACTCGACCCTACTCTATAGCCCCTCTTCTCAGCTCTGGGTGGTAAATCTGGCTTTGCCGCTGCTGCCCCTTGTGGTTGAGATGGGACATGACATGGTCGTTTACAGGGAGAGGGGACCTGGAGATGGCAGGCCTTGATTCTGACCAGAACTCAGGAAAGTCCTGCCCACCCGCCATAAAGTCAGGCGAAGGGACCTGCTCCCAAGGAGCAAGGCAGCCCCAGGCGTTCAGCTCCTGAGCAGCAGCCAGCTCCCATCTCTGCCCAATTGCTGGGAAGGCACCTGGACCTGCTGCCAAACCTTCTAGCTGTTGTCGCCTTTCACCAGCCTCAGTTAGAGAATGGCTCTTTTAAAGGTGATGGCACCCAGACTTTCCCATGGGAAAGACCCATGGAAATCCCATGGGAACATCTCCTATTGAATTTCCTTAAGTTAAAAAAAAAAAGGGGGGTGGGGGGGTGGGAAATGCTGGCATAAACTCAGATGCCCCCTCCACTGCACCCAAAGCTAGAATGTCCTAAAATGGTGATGTGGAAATTTTAATTAGTTTTTTTAGAGCAGTTGTAGGTTTACAGAAAAATCATACAGAAAGTAGAGCTCCTGTATATCACCCGCCCCGCCCCCCCAGTTTTCCCTATTATTAACATTTAGTATTAATGTAGTACATTTGTTACAACTGATGAACCAATATTATTCAAATATATTATTAAGGAAAGTCCATCCTTTACATGAGGGTTCATTCTTTGTGTTGCACAGTCCTACGGTTTTTATTGCTAATTCTTATTGTGGTAACATATATACAACCTAAGATTTCCCATTTTAACTACTTTCAAGTAATTAGTGGAAGATCCTGAGTATCTGTCATCTCTCCCTCTTACTGGATTGCAAACCACGTATCAGGAAGGTGTAGGACTTTGACTTTTTTCATATGTCTTAGAAAATGTATGTTGGTAATCTATATTGTTTTTAAAATGTGAAGGACAAAATAAAGTCCGTGCATCTCACAGGAGCAAGTAGTTGGCAGGAGGGAAAGGGGGCTCTATGGGTATGTCGGAAACATAAAGTGTGTAGGTAGGGGGTAGCTGTTATGAGACTAGATGGTAAAGCAATTTGGGAACTGGGCTTTCTAAACAGTTGGAATCTTAAACCTGTTTTACCCATTTGGGAGGAGAATGAACTTCCCTTCATTTTAGCCACTCAACAGAGCCTCCTCTGATAGCCCGGTACGTTTCCTAGTTTGATTATTCCAGATTATTATTATTTTTTTACCTGACAAAATTTATCTTACAGTTTTTGTGTGTACTGGCATAGCCCCCAAGCTTGTCCTGGCCAATGGTCCTGGGGCCACCCCCCTTGGCATCACCCTGTCAGGGTGGGTTGGGTGGCTCCTGACAGGCACTGGGTTGTGGCCAGCTCTCCCCACTGGGAAGGGCACTGCTGGGCTCATCTTTGCAAAGAAATTTTTTCTGCTTGATTATTTCTCCCCTGGAGTAAAGAACCGTAGGCTCTGTAAAGCCTTCTTGGCTTGAGAAAGGTGCTTCGGCATTAGGGCTAGCTGTACATTGTTTATTTTATCAAATCTGGGGATTCACTCCACGGTGAAAGTCTCTGGGTTCATGGGCAGTTCAGGAAGACTGTTTGCAGTAAAGCAGAAGTGAACACACTATGAACATAACTTGACAAATCCCAAGTAAAGTCCTTTTAAAAATATGTTTTTGTGATTATAAAGTCAGGCCTACTCACTATAGAAAATAGAAAGAAAAGTAAAACCACCCATTAAGACATAACAATGTTATTAACATTTTGTTGACTTTTCTTCTCTCTTTTTGCCCAAAATTGTTGATGTGTGAATAACAAGATTGAGATAATACCCTCTATATTAGTTTTGTAGCTTTTTTCATCATTGCTATGTCATGAGCATTTCTCATGATATAAATTTCATTAAAATGTTTTGGGGGGAAAAAAACTCATTTTAAAAGTTTTTATACCTTTCATTTTGGAAGATTTGAAACATTTTACGAAAGTAGAGAGAGTATGAACCGCCATGTTCCTATCACCTGGTTTCAACAATGACCAAATCATGACCAATCTTGTTTCATCTAGACTCCTACCCATTAACTATCAAATCATTTTGAAGCAAATTACAAATATCATATCATTTAATTTCTGGCAAATATTTCAGTATGAATCTTTAAAAGTCATAGACTTTAAAAAAAAAAAAACGTGACCAAAATACCATTTATGATGCCTGAAAAATTAACAATATCAATTAAATATCCAGTTGGTGTTCAAATTTCCCCGACGGTTTCATAATTTTTTAATAGGTTGAATCAGGCTCCAAAAATAAGGCTTATATGTTGTGATATGTTGATGTATCTGTTTAGTCTCTTTTAATCTATAGGTTCTGCCTCCTCTTTCATTTTCCTTGTAATTTATTTGTTGAAGAAACCTGGTCATTTGTCCTGCAGAGTTTCCCACAGTCTGGATTTTGATTGTGGCATTCCTGTGGTGTCATTTAATATGTTCCTCTGCCCCTGTGTTTCCTGTAAATTGGTGGGTAGATCTAGAGGCTTGATGAGATTCAGGGTTGATTTTGGGGGATGAGGGTAAGAAACCTTACTAAGTAGTGATGTGTCCCCCCTACCAGAAGACACAAACTGAATGTGCTTTTTTTTGTGGTTTTAACAGCCATTAATGGCCATTGCCTAGATCCATTATTTTATGAAGGTTTTGTAAAATGGCATATTCAAATTCTGTTATTCTTTGTTTATTAGCACAATATTTTTATAAAGAGAATCTTCCCCTCATCAACTGTTCAGTTCCACTTTTGGTAGAGTTCACTTAAGAAACAGCAGGATAGAGGTTTTATTTCCTTCCCTTTCTTTCCCAAATTTCAAAATCATGAGTTTGTACCCTGGCATCCTCCAAAGCTGAGTTCTATTTTTAATATCATTATGAACTCATGCCTTTAAACATATTTGATTGTTTCAATCTATTGCAGTTATTTGTCTTCTTTTTTATTGTTATTTAATTTTTTTTCCTTCTTAATGCTTAAGGAGTCCCATCTTGGCCAGTGGGAGCCTCTTCAAGCTGCCTTGTGAGTCCTTTTGACATGACCCTAGGAGGCTTTGATGGTTTGCATGCTTCTATTATGACAAGATGGTCCAGAATGTATTCCTTTATGTAGGAAATATAGAGACCTTAATCTGGGTGGTATGGTACTTGGTTGGTCATTTTTTCTAGGCCTCTTCAGTGGGTAGAACTAGAAACTGTTCATTTGTTTGTTTTTAAGATAAACTGCATTCCTGAGTGCATGCTGCTGTTTTCAATTTAAATTCAAGACAGCAAGGTTTTTACTTAATGCAATCTTTTTTCCCTGCTTCTCTACAACACCAGCCTAATTCACTTGCTTCATCACACAATACATGTACAACAGTCTCTGAATAGCACTGTCAACACTACCTTTAACAATATGATTACTAAATGCAATTTAGACTTGGAAAAAAAAAAAAGTATATATACTTTTTTTTCATATTTGATGTAGAACTCTCTCTACTTTTGGACATTAAAAAAAAAGTATATATATATACTTTTTTTTTTTTCAGGAAGTACCAGAGATTGAACCCAGGACCTACCTCGTACATGGGAAGCAGGCGCTCAACCACTGAGTTACATATATTCCCCAATGAGAGTTAGTTTTTTTGGTTTTTTTGTTTTGTTTTTAGGAGGTACCAGGAATTGAACCCAGGACCTCATACATGGGGCTACATCTGCACCCCTTAAATATTTTTGACATTTCTTTTTGTCCTCAAGGAAAACCTTCTTTTTAATGGGAGCATAATGTTTCATATTTGATGTAGAACTCTCTCTACTTTTGGACATTAAGATTGCACTCAAATTTTTGCTATGATAGAGAATGATGTGTTAAACATCCTTATCTTGGACTTTTATTTCGGATAAATTCTTTAGACCAGATTTTTAGGAGTGAAATTACATAGTCAAAGGTGGTGGGTATTTTTTTTTTCTTTTTAAGATTTAGTTTATTTATTTCTGCCCCCCCCCACCCCCCCACTGTTTGCGCTCACTGTCTGCTCTCTGTGTCTGTTCGTTGTGTGCTTTCTGTCTGCTTGTCTTCTTTTTAGGAGGCACCGGGAACTGAACCCGGGACCTCCCATGTGGGAGCGAGGTGCCCAATCACTTGAGCCACCTCTTGTTGTTTCTCTCATTGTGTTTCCTTGTTGTGTCTCCTTGTTGCGTCATCTTGTTGCATCATCTTGTTGCGACAGCTCATTGCGCCAGCCCATCGCATCAGCTCCCTGTCTTGCTTGTCTTCTTTAGGAGGCACCAGGAATCAAACTTGGGACCTCCTATGTGGTAGATGGGTGCCCAACTGCTTGAACCACATCCGCTTCCCGGTGGTGGATATTTTTAAGCCTCATGTACATTTTGCCAAGTTTCTTTTTCATAACTGGCTATGTATGAAAGTGCCTGCATCCCTATAGTCTTGCCAATATTTATACATTATCATTAACAAAAATTAGTGACTCCGTTTCACCAGACAGATTCACAAAAGGGTACCTTGTGGCCTTATCACTGTGTTTTTGTGTTTTTCACTCAGACATACATTTATTAGAAGTTATAGTCCTTCTATCTTGACTTGCCTGTGGGAGTGGGGAGTCCAACAGTTTTAGTGATTTTCTTATTGATATGCAAGATATATTTAATATGTTGAGGACAACAATGCTTTGTTATAGTGATTGCAAATACTTTCCTTACTTTTTCTTTTGCCCTTCAAATTTTATGATTTCATGATATGTAAAATGTGGAAATTTTAAACTAATCAGGTTTGTTGATCTATTTCTTCCATTGCTTTTATACCTAAAATGTCCAGTCCCATCTGATATCAGTTAAAGGTTTACATGTAGTTCCTTCTAGTTTATGTAAGGTTTCATTTATTTTTACACTAAACTCTTTTTTAGTCTGTAATGTATTATGACGTATGGTGTGAGGAGAGGCTCTGACTGGAAGGTCTTCCAAATAACTAGTTATCCCAACACCATTTACTGAATAATTTGTTTTTCTCCTGTATTTCACACTAAATTATTTGGTAGACTAGGGTCTTTCTTCAAAATCTGTACTGGGACACATTTTTAATTTTCATGGTTACATAATATTCTTTAACAACTCAAGTCAATTTCTTGTTGTTTTTTTTTAAATGCCTTTGCTATTGTCTGTTTAATCTTCCAAATACCTACGAGAATTATTGTCTCAACTTATGCTTTCTCAATGATATGGTGATTGAAATTTCTTTAAGCTGGGAACTGGCTCAGGCCATGGAGTTTGGACTTTTTCCTTCTGGGCAGGGCTGCAGAGCCTAGGATGAGTTTCACATAGGGAGTGATCTGCTGAGGTCTCTTTTCAGGTGGATCCCTTGGATCTGACAGCAGGTGTGGAGCAGGGATGGCGGGGAGGGGCATGCAGAGCAGAGAGACAAGGTGGAATACTGCTGTAGTTATTCAGAGAAAGATATGCCATGGGGTCTTGTTGGAAGGGCATGGAGGAGACACATTAAAGAGATGGAAAGGGGGAGCGGGTGTAGCTCAGTGATTGTGCGCTAGATTCCCACATATGAGGTCCCAGGTTCAATCCCCGGGCCCAGTACCTCTAAAACACACACACACACACACACACACACACACACAAAACCAAACCAAAACAAACCAAAACAAAAAGAACCCACAAAAAAGCAGCACACCCAAAGCTTTGAGGAGCAGATGTAGCTCAAGTGGTTGAGCTCCTGCTTCCCATGTACGAGGTCCTGGGTTTGATCCCTGGTACTGCCTAAAAACAAACAAATGAAGAAAACCAACTGTCATTGGAGAGCAGATGTAGCTCAGTGGTTGAGCGCCTGCTTTCCATGTATGAGGTCCTGGGTTCAATGCCTGGTACCTCCTAAAAAAGAGAGAGAGAGAGGTGGAAAGGAGGGATGTTTATGTTGTACTTGGATATGGAAATTGAAGTGGACATAATCCTGGTGACTCCTGAGTCCACATGTAGTCAGCTAATAGGTGTGGGTGCTTTTCACTGAGATAGGACTGTCTCTGATGATACGTGATGCTGTGATTTGAGAAGAAATGCACTTCATGTTCTGTGTAAGCGTACCTCCTGGGGTTTATCCAGGTGGTGAGGGGTTTTTATGATTCTCTTTTCATAGGAGGAAGCTAAGACTCATAATCGAGTGACCAGCCCAGGGTCACACAGTGTGTATTTTCACCCTCATGTGCCTGGCCAGAGCCAGGGCTGGTTTTCGTGGGCACAGTCTTGTGGCCTGGGTCCTCCCACCGGCACTTTGTGTGAGCATCCCTTCTCCCTAAATAGCCCCAGAGCAACTCAGGAGACAGAAAAGTCTGATGTGGGTCCTTGGTGTCTTTTGTCACCCTTACATTGAAGGACTCGGTAAAGAATTGCTCAGTAAATGTGTTAGGGTACTACGGAGAAATATACATAGACACACACCCAAATATATGTAAACATTAAGAAACTTATTGTAGGAATTGGCTCATGTGACTGTGGGGATTGACAAGTCCGAATTCCACAGGGCAGACCACAAGGTAGAAACTCCAGGAAAAGTGAGGGAAAGTTTGCTGCCTGAAGTAGAGGCAGGAATTCTTCTTTCTGATTTCTGAAATCCTCACTTCTGGCTTTAATGCCTACAGTGGATTGGGTAAGACTCCACTTATTGCTGAGGGCAATCTCCTCTGTTGATTGTAGATGGCAATTAGCTGACCATAGATGCAAATCCATCTACGAAATACCCTCACAGGAACAATCAGGCCAGTGCTTGCTAGACCAAACCACCAGGCTTCATCACCTGACCAAGCTGACACATGAAATTAACCATCACAGAAAAGGATTGGAAAATGTTCCTGTAAAACAGTGTGAACCTTTGGGTGATGTTTTTTCACCCATTCTGCTAGGTCTTCCCTCCCTCAGAGAAGTGAGAATGTTTTTTTTTAATCTCCAGGGCCTATGATTATCATATGAGTTGCAAAGAAGGAAGAGAATATCCTTCTCTGAGCCCTGGCCGGGAGTCAGACCCCATCCTAGAGCCTTAGTAGGTTCACTTCTCTGAGCCTCACAATTCTGCAGAAAGGGTATTATTATCCTCATTTCATAGATGAGGAAACTGAGGCCCACAAACATTAAATGCCTTGCCCAAAGACTACAGGCTTCTCCTCCGGCCTAGCCACCCCCAAGCTGAGCCAGGTGTCCCCTGCCCGCTTGTCATAGTTTAAGGATTCTGTTCTGGGACACACATGTGTTTCGGCTGACAACACGCAGGCCTGTGGGCCCACGTTTATTAGTGCATTCATAACCATAAAGAAAGTGGCCATTTGTTTGCTTTTTGATCTGAGTTATTTTTTATAGGCTTATAAATTTAGAAACTGGTTTGAATGAAGTAACACAATGAGCTTTTTTATTTCATGTCAGCAGTTCTCAAACATGGCCTGGATTTGTTAACCTGGTATTTGAGGTAGGATTGGGGATGGGTAGGCTGTGTGGTTTAAAAAAAAAAAAAAAAAAAGAGCCCTTTCAACTTTATCTGTGATCATTTTTTCAGGGCAGTTACTTAAGCACCCAAATGTTGTATTTGTGTGTGTTGATAATTATCGTGTTCCACTGTATGAAGAAGGAAAGAGGTTTCAAAAGACAAAGATAAGCATGTCTGTATTCTGAAAGTGTGATATTTGAACTCTATGAAATGGCTTTATCAAATTTTGTGATTATCTGGCCATGTGTATCTATACCCCTGCTCGTGGCACTCCTTGAAGATTAGGGACTTTTTTTTTTTTTTTGTATCTCTAGTCCAGCACACATATGTCACAGAGGAGGCATTGAGAGTCAGTATAGAATAGTGAGGAGGAGAAAGAAGCTCTAGACTGCCTCAGTTAGAAGTCCTGCTCTGCCACTCCTGCAGAAAAAGTCTGTGACCCAGGCAAATGGTTTTGCCTTGCTATGCCTTCGTTTTATCATCTAAAGAACGGGGATAGCATCCATCAATATCACCATCATCCATATCTTCACCTTCATCATGATGTGTTGGTTGATTGAATGCACAAATGAATTAGCCTGTTTTAGTTTGCTCGGCTGCTGGAATGCAATATACCAGAAATGGGTTGGCTTTTACAATGAGGATTTATTTGCTTGCAAGCTTACAGTTCTGAGGCCGTGAAAATGTCCAAATCAAGGCATCATCAGGTGATGCTTTCTCTCTGAAGACCAGCTGCTGGCGATCCTGGACTCTTCTGTCACATGGCAAGGCACATAGCAGCATCTGATGGTCTCTCCCTTCTCTCCAGGTTTTGTTATGCCTGGTCTCTTTAATGTTTTTTCCCCCAAGAAGGCTGGCTGCCTTATCTGTTTGCTCGCTGTTTTTATTTTGCTAATTTTTTTTTTTTTGATTCTTGTTTTTGCTCATTTTCTGATTGTTGTCTGTTTTTTGTTTTTTGTTTTTTCTTTAGGAGACATTGGAAACAGAACCCAGGACCTCCCATGTGGGAGGCGGGTGCTCAACTGCTTGAGCCACATCTACTCCCTGATTGTTTTTGTTTTTTTTCTGTTGTCTGCTTTTTGTCTTGCTCATTGTTTTTGCTTGTTGTCTGCTCATTGTTTGTCTTCTTTAGGAGGCACTGGGAACCGAACCCAGGACCTCCCATGTGGGAGGCGAGCACCCAACTGCTTGAGCCACATCCACTCCCTGCCCTGATTTCTTTAACCAGTCACCTACTCAGTTATATTTAGGTCCTGGCCACTCTCATTCCATTATGAAGAATGTCATGTAATAAATTCATGTCCATCATTTCATATAAGTCTATCCATGTGATCAATTCCTAGTGAAAATCATAGGTCAAAGGGTACATACTTTGCTAATTTTGATGGACAGTGACAAATTGCCTACAATTGAGAATTACACCTTTCTACACTGGAGATTCCACTCACCCTCACCTGAGTGTGGCAGGCACTGGATCTGGGTCATTCCTGTGGGCAAAAAACAGCATCTCGGGGAAGTTTTAATTTGTACTGGTCTTATTATGCGTAGGGTTGGGCATCTTTTCTTTTTCTTTAAGTTGTCTGATTGTAGCTTTTGTTTCTGTTAGGTTGTTGAACTTTTCCTTAACAATTTGTAGGCATTCTTTGTATATTAGGGAAATAAGCTCTTTATGGAATGAGTTGCATATATGTCTTCCCAATGTATCATTAGTCTTTTGATTTTACTTATGAGAGTTTTTAGTTAGGCAGACAAGTTTAATTTTTCTAAAATTAAGCCTTTTCTCTTAAGGATTCTGGATTAGAAAAAATTTAACACTCCGAGTTTCTAAAAGAATTTTTCCTTGGCTCCCTTTAGCATTTTACGGACTGATGGTTATCCATATCTTTGATCTATTCGGAATTTAGCCTGTGTAAAGTGAGGTATGAATCCAGCTTTTTTTTTTTTTTCAGGAGGCTTACCCAGCTGTCTCAACTGTTTATTGAATATTCCATTTTCCCAATTAGTTTGAGATGTCACCTTTCTTATAAATTAATTTCTTGGACATAGTTTTGTCTGTTTCTGAATTTTTCATTCTGTTCCATTGATCTGTCTATTCATGTGTCAATACCATACTTTTAATTACTGAGACTTTATAACAGATTTTAATATCTCATGGGGCTGTTTCCTGCCTTTTAAAAAATTTCTCTGGCTGATCTTGCATGTTTAGCTTTCCAAATGAACTTTAAAGTAACTTTGTCTAGTTCTGAAGAATACCTTGTTGACATGAGTTTTTGTGAATTGTGTTAAATTTATAGGTTAACATAGAAAGAATTAACATCTTTACGATGTTGATTTTTCCTTTCCAAAAAATGTGCTGTGTCTCTGCATTTGTTGAAGTCTTTTGGATCTCTTAGATTTAAACTTTTTCCTCATGTATGTATTGTACATTTCTTATTAAATTTATTGCAAATGTCTTATAGTTTTCAGTATAAAACAGAATAAAATAGAAATGGGTTTTTTCTCCCATGACGTCTTATAACTGGTTATTGTTTTATATAGGAAAGCTATTGAAAAAAATAAAAAAGAAAGCTATTGATTTTTATATTAATTTTTATGTCCCCATATTACTGAATTTTTTCATTGTTGCTGATTTTCTTGGGATTTTACCTTAGATGAAATTCAGGTAGTGAAAGAAAATAGATACCAACAAAAAAATTGGGGGTTAAGTGAACTTATGTTTCTCATTTGAGGGTTGTGTTTTGAAAATACCCATTCTTAAAATGGAATTAATTTAGGAGATTTAGCATTTTCCTTCCCCCTCCCCGCCTTAATAAAAAGTCTTACATTGAAAGCAAAGTCAGTTTAGTAGAAGTGGAAAACTGAGTTCTGACAGGGTTGAGTTTTAATAAAATAGAGATCTGTATTTCTTTATGCTATTGTTACTCAGAATTAACTTTGATTTAAGAAATAGTATGTTCTTGTAAATAATTTGGTATAAAGAAAAACCCCCTATCGCTCAGCACGGGGTACTGGGGGGGGGGGTCTTATTTTGCCTTAGTTTAGAGCTGCGATCACAAATACCAAAACTGGTTTTGACTTAAACAGGAATTATTGGCTCACTGTTTTGAGACTAGAAGTCCGAAATCGAGATCTCAGCAAGATTTGCTTTCTCCCTGAAGACTGTAGCGTTCTGGGGCTTGATAGAGGCCATCCTTGGGGTTTCTTGGCTCCCCCAATGCATGGCTATAACCCCTCCTTTTTTCTTCTGGCTTCCCCTGACTTCCTGCTTCTGACCCTTTATGAAGCCACCATTAATTCAGATTGGGCTACATACAGTTGGGCCACATCTTCAAGAGGTCCTCTTTACAATGGGATCACACCCACAGGAATACGGATTAATATTTAAGAATATGTCCAAGTTAGGGTACAGAATTCCACCTACCACAAGCACTAAACTGAGAGTTCAAAGACTTGAGCACAAGCCCTGGCTCTGACATCAATTCAATGTAATGTTGCCAACCTCTTTGGCCCTCAGTTTCCTCCTCTGTAATTAGGACTGATGATACCCACATAATAGAGTTGTTGTGAGGAATCTATGAGATAAAATTGTATAAGGCACCTAGCACATTGCCTGGCACATGGTTTCTCTTCAACAAATTGTCACTCTTATTAATATATCTATTAATTATAGGCTATCCTTGGTATGTTAGGATACCTATTAGAATACTCTAACAGAGACCCCTAAATACTGTAGTTAAAATAGAAATGCAGGGGAGCATATGTAGCTCAAGTGGTTGAACGCCTGCTTCCCATGCACGAGGTCCCGGGTTCAATCCCAAGTACCTCCTAAAACACAAACAAACAAACGAAAAAGCCAACTCTAATTGGGGAGCGGATGTAACTCAAGTGGTTGAGCACCTGCTTCCCATGTATGAGGTCCTGGGTTCAATCCCTGGTATCTCCTAAAAAAAAAATTGCATTTTCCCCTCATGTAATAGTTCAAGCACTGGCATCAAGACTCAGAGGGGTTGGATACCCCTGTGGGTTGCGTGGCTCTACCAGTCTCAACACGTAACATCGTCTCATGGTCTAAGCTGGCTGCTCCAGCTCTCACTATTGTGTCCTTACCTGCCTGCAAGAAGCAAGAAAGGAGGAGAGTGTATTAGTCAGGGTCCTCTGGAGGAAACAGAACCGACAGGAGATATCTATAAATAGTATGAGATTTTATAAAATTGTCTCTCACGACCGTGGGGATACATGACTCCAAATTCCTCAGGGCAGGCTGCAAGCCAGGAACTCCAATGAAGGTCCTCGATGAGTTCCTCAGGAGACGCTGGCTGTCTGAAGCAGAGATGGGAATTCTCTGAATGCTGAAATCATTCTCCTTTTAAAGCCTTCGACTGATTGGATGAGACGTCACTCATTGGTGACGTCAATCTCCTCAGTTGATTGTAGATGTAACCAGCCATCTATGCCGTCAACTCACTGATGATTATAGTCAGTGAAATGCCCTTGTATTACAATTAGCCCAGTGCTTGCTTGACCAGACAACTGGGCACCATTACCTGGCCAAGTGGACACATTAGCCTAACCAACCCAGAGGGGCAAAGCACCTTCTCTTGAAGAGCACGCCCTGGAAGTGGGTCACAGCACTTCCACGCCACCTGCCATTGGCCAGAAACCAGTCACATGACCACACCTAGCTGCAAGGGAGGCTGGGAAATGAAGGGCTTATGCCCCCTTAAGAGTTCTCTTACTACAGAAGAAGGAGAAAATGAATACCAGGGACAACTGGCAGTAAGAGCTGCACTTAATAGATGGTTTGTTGACTTAACAGCCACACAAACCCACATGGTTTGCTGGAGCAGGAAGGGCTCAGGGTCTGGTATTGTGTCTTATTTTATTCAAAGGCAGTGTGGTTATATAATTACCATGTCAGCCTTGCTCATTCTCTGGGACTTGCTTTGAAAGGCTGCCACTCATGATAAATTGATTTTATGGTAATGAGGTATAGCTTGGAATTCGGGATCTGATACTTGCTTAGGTGTGGCAGGCACTGTTTGTAGAGGTCAGGTCTTGATCTTCTGGATCTTGGTCTCTGGATAGTGCCCAGCATACAGTCAGTGCCCAGTGAATGTTTTTTGTTTTGTTTTGCTTTGTTTGTTTTATTATTTTTTTTTAAATATATTTAGATCACATAAATGTTACATAAAAAATATAGGGGATTCCCATATGCCCCACTCCCCACACCTCCCCCATTTTCCCACATTAACAGCATCCTTCATTAGTGAGGTACATTCATTGAAATTGATGAACACATTTTGGAGCATTGCCACTAATCATGGATTAAAATTTACATTGTAATTTACACTCTCTCCCACCCAATTCTGTAGGTTATGGCATGATATATAATGGTCTGTATCTGTCATTATAATGTCATTCAGGATAATTCCCAAGTCCCAAAAATGTCCCCGTATTACACCTGTTTTTCCCTCTCCCTTACCTCAGCACCTCCAGTGGCCACTGTCTCCACATCAATGATATAATTTCTTCCATTGCTACAATCACAATAAGTCTATAGTAGAATACCAGTAAGTCTACTTTATAGTTCATTCCCCAATCCTGAGGATTCTGGGATGGTGATGTCCACTCCACCTCAATTTGAGAGGGGGCTGCAATCCCATAGGGCCAATGGATGGGACTCTCTAGCTTGCAGTTGTAGACTCTCTCTGTTCCTTGGGATAGTCGTTGCCCATCATCACCTCCTTGTTAGTTGTCCTGGGTGAGACCAATGAACTGGAGAGTAGGTGTTGGAACTCCGTTGAGATTCAGGGCCCAGCTGGCACATGGAAAGCCCAAAGATTTAAGTCTCTTGGGCATACACCTATCAACTCTAGTACCGACTATAGGTTCAAATAGAAGGGGCAGAAAAACCATATGTAGGGAAACCACAACTGAGTCCAACTCTGTCATTCTGGGGAGCATAAATTCCAAAGTAGGGCCCACTGGCAGGGCACCTAACTCCTGAGCTCTCTACCCTGCCCATAGTGTCTGGATGTCTCCAGAGCCCTCAGGAGCCCTGCTATTTGGGGTAATATCTACTTTGGCAGTCGATGAGATCCTGCTGAGACGTGCATAAGTGTAACCTCTGGAATGACTTCCCGACTCACTTTGAAGTCTCTTAGCCATATAAATTCATTTGTCTTTACCTTTTCCCCTTTTGGTCAAGTTTTTTTTTCAGTTGCATTGTTATAAATGTTTGTTGATAACTGCTAGACTGATTCTGGTGAAAGGATCCGTTCACAGCATTTATTTAACAGGGCTGGTTATGGCCATGCTCCTATGCTTTTATCATGGGACTTGTGGAAGTGGAAGATTTATATATCATCTTCTAGCAGCTTACTACGATCAGACAACAAAAGTCTCCCTGTCTCTCAGGCCACTTCTCTAATTAGGAAAAA
>JAQZBX010020109.1:0-33263 GCA_029593785.1 Cabassous unicinctus
CTGTGTCCACTTGCTGTGTGCTCTCTCTGTGTCCGCTTATCTCCCCCCTGCTGCGAGGTCCTGCTGCATCAGCCCACCGTGCCGCACGGGCCGGCCTGACCTCACAAGGAGGCCCCGGGAAGCGAACCCGGGGCCTCGCATATGGTAAACGGGAGCTCTATCGATTGAGCCACACCCGCTTCCCTGTTGCATGGATTATTACATGCCGAGAATTTTGTTAGCTTTTAAAAATTATCACTTGCATTTTTAAGATGAGGAACATGAGTCAGAAGGAAGTTAAGTAAGTTGTCTAAAGTCACACAACAAGAAAAATATCACCAGGATTTGAATCTAGACAAAGGTGGCTCCAGAGCCTGTGATCTTAATCATTCCATTGATAATAGTAGTAACATAAACAATTTATCCTTGTAAGTTTCTTCTCTCCTGCATTCTTTATTAAAACGGGATGTTTTTGACTATTCAGACTGCTGAACTACAGATCCTTAAATGCGTTGACTCTTTTGTTCAGCCTTTTTTTTTCCTTCAACCTGAGCATCCTTTTCTATCCTCTGTATCATTATACTCCCAAATCTATTCCTCTTTCTTAAATCCTTCAATCCCAACTATTCATTAAGTTCATTAGCCTATTCCTGCCTACACAGAATTCTCTGCATAATATTTCTCATTCTGTTTATCTTATTACTTTGCCTTTTCTTTAAAACTAAACCTTTAAAACTTCTTTTCTTTAAAACTAAACAGTAGTTAAAATACTTGTGTTGTTTTTCTCTTTCCCCCTTTGTATTCTTATTTGTAATACGAGTATAATAGTATCTGCCCTTTTATATATGCATTATAAATGTAAAATAATAAAATGCATGAAAAAGCACTTTAGAAAGTTTAACATGCTTTAGAAATTTTCTGGATTATTGTTACTTGTAAATGAAATTAGGTTAAAGTTAAGATTGAGGCAGTTTTGACAGGTACAACTTTTCTGCACAATAACTATAGGTGGATTGTTTATTTGTATAGACTTTCAAGATGACTGAAGCAGAGGCTCAGTTTGCCCTTTGAATGCCTTATCAGATAGGAAAGTCTGAAATTCCTTCTGACTCCTCAATTGCTTCTCCCTACATGCTTGAAGTATTTCTACAATGACTAGCTCTCTCCAAACTATTTATCTTCTTCACATCATCTATAAATTTCATAGAATCATAGGGATCATCTAATCTACTGGTTTTCATCTTTCTTTGAGCTGCAGAACCATTTGTCCAAGATGTGGAAGCTCAGTATTAAAACAAATAAAGATAGAGCTGCTGTGCTTGAAGGGAATGTCAAAGGAATCCTTACCTGTTAATCCTTTTCTCTATCAACAACATTTAAAGGGCTCTGTAGGACCTCTGGGATTTCTCAGATCACAATTTGAAAACCACTAACTGGATCCAATGTCGTCCTTTTTTTGAGACCCAGTCAACCAGCTTGTAAAAAAGATTCTCCATTTATCCTTGCTTTGTTCTGTAAATTGTTTTATTTTGTAGTCATTAATACTCTGAACAACCTGTAACTTTTCCAATGTTAGCTGAAATTCTTGTAATGGACCTTGTGATAATTCCCCAGCATCCATTTCACCCAGAAGTCATCTATCTCTCTAAGCCAATTAATATCATCTCATTCCTCATGCCATTGTTTGGTTCAGGAATGAGCATGTGACTCAGTTCTGGCCAGTAAGGTGTTTCAAGGAAAGTTTTTTTTCTTACTCTTTAGAAAGAGCTCTAGAAGGAAACAGAATGTGATACCTGAATTGACCTCCTGCTACTAGTCCTAGGAAGAAGCTAGTCCCAAGAATGGAAAGTGGAGATGTGAAAATAACCTAGATGTTTGATAACATCATTGGGCATGTGAGTCAGCCAACATTGGAACCTGGCCTTTCTGCTTTGTGAGAGAAGAAACTTTCTTATTATTTGATGGTTTAAGTCTGGTTTCTGATACTTGTAACCAAAGCATCATAACTGATATACTTTGTATCTTTCATCACAGACTATTTTTTTTTTTTAGAAAATGATAGATGTTTAAAACAGAAAATGAATTAGTTTTATAACATCTATGTGCTATTTTTCTTTTTAAGGGTTTTCTGGTATTCTAACACATTCCTTTGGCTCCTTCATTATCTTCTTTTTTTCCTCCCATTTCTCCAGAGCTCTAAAGTAAGGTCTATGGTTTGTTTGTTTTTTATGTTCTTTCTTTGAATGAGCTCATACTCCTGGATTCAAGCAGGCGATTTCAAATCTTTATTCCAGTGTCACATTTCCCTTGGTCTCTAGTTCTATAATTCCAACTACCTGTAGGTCATCTCCTCTTACGACTTATTGTAACTTCAAGGTCAACAGGCCCCACAATAGACTCTTCAATCTCCCCATCCGCTCCCAAATGAAGTTCATACAACTCTCCTCTCAAAACCATCTTGTTGCCTGTGAAAGTGAATCATCACTGGTACATTGAAATTTATTTCATTTGGGGGAATCCATCATATGAAATTTTTTATAATTTGGAGAAATATGGGTGAAGAATTTTTTTTTGAGAATAGTAAAAGCCTATGGGCCACATTTGATGATTAGTACTTTTGGGTTTTCTAAAGAGTCTGTCTCAGAATATTTTCCATCTCTTGTTTTATCCAGTCTTAAATGCATTTTTCATCCACTTCATCAATGAAGCAGACGTTCCATTTTCTTTCAATTTTGATGCTCTTTCACATTTCTTATTCTCCCTTTACATTTCTTTTAGCTTCATCTAGATACTCTTGAATCATCTCTTTCCTTCATTCCCTTTCCAGTCTGTAATATCTTCCTTTAGAAAGTCTCATTTTCCATTCTCTATTTTCAGTAGTGTTTTCATTTCCTAGGCTGCAGAAAGCAGATACCATGAAATGGGTTGGCTTCACAATGGGAATTTATTAGCTTACAGTTTTGAGGCTGAGAAAAATGTCCAAATCAAGACATCATCATGGTGATGCTTTCTTTCTAAAGACTGACTGCCGGTGATCCTTGACTCCTCTACTGTGTAACATCTGCTGGTCTCTCCCTTCTCTTCTGGGTTTTGTTGATTTCAGCTTCTTGCTTCTATGGCTTTCTCTCGCTCTCTCTTCTCTGTATTCATCCTGTTTATAAAGGACTCCAGTAAGAGTATTAAGACCCATCCTGAATGAGGCAGGTCACACCTTCGCCTCATCAGAAGTTCTACTTACAATGAGTTTACACTCATAGGAATGGATTTGCTTTGAGAACATGATTTTCTGGGGTACATATGGTTCCAAACCATCACAAGTAGTATAGACACCCATCATCTCATGCCTATATTAATAAATAGTCTCTTAGCTAGTATTCTTTTTTCCAGTTTTTATTCACTGTTTTTGACAGACTAAGCTTACTAAGATACTACTTTAATGTATCACTTCTATGTGCCTGACACATAATAGGTACTTGGTATTTGTAGACAGAATGATGGATTGGACATTTCTCTTTTGCGTATCAAGTCCCAAACTTCTTTTATTGGCTTTCCAGAGCTCCATGTGGTCTAATCCCAGCCTACAAACTCAATATTGTTTCCTCTTCCTAACAAGCATCTTTTATTCAATTTAAGCCAAAACCTTTGTTGCCATTAGCTTAATTCTTAGTTCTTCCTGTCTTTTGGTCTTTGCTCTCTTCCATCTTCTTTCCCCCCACTTAAAATGCCTTCTTTCAATTTACTTAAATGGTGTTAGGGCAGGGAAATAGATGGCACACTTGAACGAGTAATTGAGGAAAGTTTAATGAAAACGCTATTTACAAAGTCGCGGACAAAGTTAAGGAAATAAACAAGGGATGATGAAACACCCCAGGGATAGCAACATTGGGAAATTTATTACCACATGTAAACCTGAAGGAGGAAGGGAAAGAATTAGATGCTGGAACCTGGAGAGCACTGTAGCTACATCTGTAGAAGAGAGCCACAAGTCAGAAACTATGACTTGGGTTAAAGGTATGAGCCATTGCCAATCTGTGGTCAGGTAGGGTGTCAACTGGGGCAATATTTCCATTTCTCTCGCTTCCCAGCCTACTGATCTCCTACTAGTGCCTCCTACAAATTGAACCCAACCAGGAGCCAGAGTGCAAGGGAACCTGTTTGATATATCCACAGAGATCAGCCACACAGTGCACAGAGCAGTGTAGAGAAAGGGCAGAGAGTCAATCAGAAGGGCCAAATGAAATCTATCCTATATTCTATTCATTCAAGGTTCAGCTCATTCAAACTTCTTTCGTTATTCCAATATGTCTGCCTCTTTTCTGAGAAATGAGCCCTATCTGTTGACACATGGTTACTTTAGCAGTAATTTTATGTAATGCACATATCCAAAGGTGGTATTTGAACTAAATTAGACAATTGAGTCCTTCTGGATTTTGAACTTGAGGTCAACAGAAAATTGGGTATGTTTATCTCTAGGTTAGTAAAGCTGAACATGTGGAACTCTGGAGGTATTGATAGCCCTGTTTTCTGTTGCTCCTCTTTCAGCTTCCTTGACACCACCCTCTCTTGGTCAACCTCAGTTGCCTGTACTTAGTAGCTTTCTATGCTGTTCCTTCTCTAAACAATAAATGTTTGTTGATTAAGATTTAGTCATTTGTTGTCTCTCTCCTTTAGCTAATAATTTCCTAAGTGATTGCACCTGTTCCCATAGCTTTAGTTACTATTTTAAAAACTACATGAGAGGGAAGTGGATGTGGCTCAGGCGACCAGGCTCCCCGCTACCACATGGGAGGTCGTTGGTTCGGATCCTGGTGCCTCCTAAAGAAGACAGCGAACTGGTGCGACAGGCAGGCACAACAAGAGACACAAGAAGAAAAGAACATAATGGGAAACACAACAAAGCAGGGAGCAGAGGTTCCCAGTGCAAGCTAATGCGATGGGCAGGCTCAGTGAGCTGACGCAACAAGATGATGCAATGAGAGTGGGGAGGAAAAACAGAATGAGAGACACAGCAAAGCAGGAAGTGGAGTGGCTCAAGTGATTAGACACCTCTCTCCCACATCAGAGGTCCTAGGTTCGGCTCCTGGTGCCTCCTAAAGAAACAAGGAAGATGAACAGACTCAGCAAGTGAAAAACAACAAGGGGGTGGGGGAAAATAAATAAGTCTAAAAAAAAAAAACTACATGAGAAATATATGTTTATTTTAGGAAAATGTAGGAAATACTAATCAGCACAATGAAGAAAATAATTTCCTGTAATCTCACCGCATTAATTAATTTTTTTCCTACAAAGTTTATTTTATTTTTATTATTTATTCAGTTCTTAAACATAACTTTGAAAGAGATTGCAGTATATTACTCAGGATTCTTAATTTCAAGCTGACTTAGTCAGCAAAGGAATTTATTGGAAGAATGTTGATCATCTCAGACTTGGAAAAGGGTCAGAAACAAGGAAGTCTATACACTATCGAGACCACTGCTGAAATCATGGCATAAAACCAACTTCCACTGCTGAACTTTACACACTACAGCTTGTACTGTCACTGCTAACCATACTGGCTGCTGCTGCAGTGGTATCACTGTTGCTCTTGGAAGCTTGAAATTATTAGCAGTGTCCCTACTGTCTATCAATAGCTTGATTTGCAATAGTTCCTATTCTTTTACTAGTTCCTAAGCCAATAACCAAGACAGGCGCATGTGATCAGCAGAGCCTGGCTTCATTCTTATGATGTTAGTATCTAATATTTCCAGCTTGTCTAGTGGGCAGTGAGCTGTTACAATGTAGAATTCCTCCATAATACAAAGGGAGTTCAGATACTGTGTGGTCAAGCATTTATAAAAGACTATGAAAATCAGATCCTTGAGTATTTAATATAGTGAATACACATAAAGCAGCAATACAATCAATTAATTACACACCATCCTAGAAATTGGTATTTCAGAATTTTGAAGTGTTTGATTGGTATCTGCTAAATTGAATGGATCTGTAATTACACAAATGAAGAGTTCATTTACGCTAGCCTTCTAACTGACCTCTAACCCCTCATTTCATTCCTCTTCAATTCTACCATTCACAACATTGCCAGAGTTATTTTCTAAATGCAGATTTTTCTAAAATGCAAAATCTTACGTCATTCTCCTACTCAAAATCGTTTAGTGGTTGATTCCCCATTATCTATAGGATAAAATTAAAACTCTTTAACTTGATATACAATATTTAAATCCTGCCACATTTCTAGCTACAACTACCAGTACTCTATCTCTCTCCCATAACCCCATATATCAGCTCCAGCCATATCATGTTCAGGGGTGTTTCCCTGAAAAAAAAAATCATGTTCTTTCATGTTTCTGTACCTTTGTGCATGTAGAAATGTACTCCTTTTTTGTCCTCTTTGCAAATTTATCTTTTAAGATTCAGTTCAAATACTATTTTTCCTTGTAATACTTTCTTGATGCCCTCAGCCAAACTGTTTCCTCCTTAATGCTTCTTGTACATTTCTGTAATATACCACTGATCATATTGTATTGTAATTCTTATATAAATTTTTCTTATTAGATGTTAATCAATTTGGGAATTGACGTTCTTTTATCATCCTTTTATTTCAGAAAATGTTTATTGAATAAGTAGTGAATAAAAACACTAATTAAATTAGTTCATTTAATTAGTACACTCTTTTTAAGATCCAAGGTTATGCATTCTATCCCTCCGTGACTGACTTTATTCCATAGCCAAATATTGCATTCCCACTTTGGCTAATTATCTTTTTTTTTTTAAGATTTATTTTATATATTTATCTCTCCCCACCCCCTCGTTGTTTGCACTTGTTGTGTCTGTTCTTCTTCCTTGTTTCTTTAGGAGGCACTGGGAACTGAACCCGGGACCTCCGATGTGGGAGGGAGGCGCCTAATTGCTTGAGCCACCTCCGCTCCCTGCTTTGTTGTGGCTCTCATTATCTTTTTCTTCTTGTGTCTCTTGTTGTGTCATCTTGTTGCGTCAGCTTGCTGTACCTGCCCGTTGCGTCAGCTCGCCACCTTGCTTGTCTTACCGGGAACCTCCGCTCCGTGCTTTGTTGTGTCTTTCATTATGTTTTTCTTCTTGTGTCTCTTGTTGAGTCATCTTGTTATGTCAGCTTGCTGCGCCTGCCCATCACACCAGCTCCATGTCTTCTTTAGGAGGCACCAGTAACTGAACTACAGACCTCCCATGTGGTAGGCAGGAGCTCAATTGCTTGAGCCACATCCACTTCCCTGGATAATTATCTTTTAAGGGAACTAGGAGAAATAGACCTTGATGGACCAATATTATTATCTTGGTATATGAAATATAGTAAATTGTAATTATAGATTTAAAGATGGACTTTAAAACTTGTCAGGAACATACCTTGCTTTGATTAAATATGTATACTGAATTTTCTGTTTGATATGTTTTTTATGTTTAGGAACTAAAAAAATTAACCTCAGACTTGATAAAGTCCAAAGTCATGTGTCAAAATAAGGTGGGAGAAGAACACACCAGTCTAACAATTAAAGGACAAAAATTTCAAGAACTTCAAGAAAGACTCAACTTGGTATTTAATTAAATGTATACATTTTTATGAAATTAATATTTCTGGTAAAATTTATGAAAATTTCAAGATTATAATGCAAAAATTATTTTTCTGAAGTTAATATACATAGTAAAGATTGAGGTATTATAAATCTTTCTAAAATTATTAGATAACTTTTGCTATTATCAAGGCTTTAGGTCAATACATTTTGATTATAACTATTTTAGTTATACTTTAATATAGTGTCAGATAATCTTGTGGTACAGTGGTGTCTCCAGAACAGCTCTTGAAGATAAGAAATTCCATAGTTTTAATATCAGCAGTTAAAAGATTGTGCTAGCCTATCCTGGCCATCTAATCCTTCTTTAGTTCCCTGGAACTACTGCTTCAGCAACATACAAATGTGGGTACTATGAAGTTCAGTTGAGCACTGAACTAAATGTAGAATTTGCTGAATTTTATCTTGTATCTTAAAATTATTGAAATTTTTTTAAGGAATTAGAATTAAATAAGAAGATTAATGAAGAGATTATCCATATTCAAGAAGAAAAACAGGTAAACAATCATGAGATATTTTGGAAACTAGACAATATTTGAAAAATCAGATACAATGTGGGAAATAAATAACAAAATGGACTCATGCCTAGGTCAATGCTTAACACTTAGTAGGCACTCAGTGTATAGTGAATGGGCACTGTGTACTTTTTTAACCAGGTCTCACATTAAAAATCATTCGCCCATTAAAAATAAGTCAGATTTTTAAAAAATCAGATTTTTTTCTTGATCGTTTACACTGTTGTTATCCTAGCAGATATGTATTGAAATGTATGCATGCTTGGTAGGCTTTTTTCACGACATTATTCTATTATTTGAATTGATTCAGTATTTATAATTCTTCTATAAAAAGAAAAAGGGTGGTAAAGAAATTTCTCTGGGTTCCTTTTTTCTCTTCTACTTTTCCTCCATTTAATTGTGAATATATGTCATCCTGACCTATTAGCAATATGACATTTTAGTAGTGATATATTTACTGTTTGGGGGCCAAACCAACAAAATTTTATTTTAGTTTTGAATTCTTCACATTTTTCAATAGTCTCAAAAAACATTAATTATTTGAGGCACTTTTGGAATTAGTTCTTTGTAAGGAAATCATGCAGTGTAATTTATTTTAGATATTAAATTAGTGGTTTAAATATAAAGTATTGAAATAAAACTATAAAGCTAATGAGTTAACAAACTAGAAACTGTATTTGAAGAATTATTTTAGAAACATGCCTGTTATTTTTAAATGTTTACAATTGATATATCATATTTATACTTTTTAAAGGATATCATCATTTCCTTCCAACATATGCAGCAGTTACTTCAGCAACAGACCCAGGATAATACTGAAATGGAGGCAGAATTAAAGTTGCTAAAAGAAAATAATCAGGTTATTTTTTTCTTTAGTATATTTCCATCTAATGAGCGTCATCTGTTTAGTTGCATTCATCTGCATGACTTAATCAAGGTCATTTTGAATTTTAGAGGTAAGATATTGGCCTCTTTCAATAACTTGGTATCAGTGTCTAAACTAACGAACATATTTTTTTCAAAATCTAAGTCACCAGTTAAATGTTAAATTTTATCAAGTATCTGATTTCACTTTGTAACAGGATGAATGGAATTTTTTTCTTTGTCTTAGAGTTATAGCCAAGGCCCAACATTGAAAATAAAAGGTGACAGGTGTCACTATATTCTAAGGGAGCAATCAGTGAGATCCCAGAGGTAGGAGGCAAATCCCTCAGTGAATACGATAGAACTGGCCCTCTTACCACAACAATCAGCCTCTTTCTACCGTATATAAGAAAATGATTGAGGAGAGGAAGAAGTTATGGTTATTGATGTGTTGAGAGTAAAGTATTGAAAAAGAGATTTCTGTCTTACTTTCTCAAGAAAGAGGTGTGCATTTCCCCTCTTGAAGCTAGGTGAAGCAATCTACAGAAGAATTACTTGTAAAGATTAGGGTACAAGAAGGGGTAGACTGCCATTTTGTTCCCTGAATAGATGTTTGAGATGCTGTAGAAACCTGAAGGTTCATTCTGGTGTTATCAATGAAGTAAAATATGATAAATTCATATGGAAGAACTTGGCACATGTTTCTTTAAGTATGGCAGTGTACCAAGAACATATAGACTGGTACCCAGTTCTGATCTAGAAATTTCAAGGAGGAAAGTTTTTTTGAATAGTCTGTGCTACTGGGGCTTGAAGTATAGTGTGCTTGTTCCAATACTGCATGGGCCTGGAAAGGTGCACAAGAGAGACCCTGGTAGTTCCTTGGCTCCACATGAAAGAACATGGAGGTCAGTGGAGGGGAAGGAACTACCATTAGTGCCACTGGGCCAAGTGATAAGATGCTCAACTCAGAGAAGGAGCTGGGAGCATATACCACTGAAGTATCCTGTGGAAGATATTTCTGTCCCTCTGAGGGGGTTCATGGTAGCAGAGAAATATTCCCAAGAAAACTATAGTTACCTACCATGTAAAGACCATCATCAGCAATGGCTAGGGCCAGCTTCATGAGTATGCAACCAGTGCATCTGCATAGTGCCTCCACTTAGAAGGGCCTTGTGCTTGATGTATAATGTTTGATGTTCATCTTGAAATTCTTGTATATTTTATCTTTAGCTTTATGTTTTGTAAATTAAGTCTGATGGGACAATAGAACATGTGCCAGGGGCTTGGAGCCTTGACTCAGGCATGGTACTGTCTCCTACTCCTTCCCAGGTCTCTTTCTTAGCTGCTGGCTCTTCCACTCTCAGGTACTCGGGCCCTACTTAGCCTCTCCCTCCCTGCTCCAGCCCTGCAACCATTGCAGGTCAAATGGGTTACATTAGGGGAAAGAGGCCTGTGTTCCGCTATTTCCCTTTACCCCTGGTGAAGGCCCAAGTCCAAGCAGGAAGGGTATGCATTAGGCATATGTGTCCCACAGAATCTTGGAGTGGGGCATGACAGCCACATCTGTGTCCCAGAATGGCAGCGCACAGCATGTTAGGTAGATGACTTGTGGGAAGGTTGGGGTTGGGGTGGACAGGGAGGGGTTTGGGGATGAGCCTTTTACCTACCCACCAATCTAGGTACTGAGTAAATTCCTGTCTGGCAGTTGCAATCTTTTGGCCATCTCTGTCTGCCATTGGTTGGGGTGGAGGTTCCTTGGGAAGAGGAAATTGACTTCTTCACCCCCAGCCAGGACACTGCTCATGGGTCCAGCAGCTGGCAGGAGGGAAAACCCGAGAGCTGGTCAGCTTAACTCATGCTGATTTGTGGGACAAAGCCTGTGTGAGTCTGCACTTGCCCTGTAAATATTCTCATGTCCAGTGGACCACAACATTAAAAAGAAAATAAAAAGTGCCGTGTCACATTGCAAAAGTGACGTCAAAAAAAAAAAAAAGGAAAACGTTTTATATTTTAGTACCTTTAATAGCACTTTTTCCCTAATTTTTAAGTTTTGCACTGGACCCCGCAGATTATGTATGCAGCATTGAACGGAATCACACTTAATCTGAACAATGCAAGATTTATCTCCTCACCATTGATATTCTTTGGTCAGTTATGTAAAAAGTGAGTTGCTTTCCTTATTTCTCTTGCCTACCCCCAAGGCTATAGGGGAGTTAGACCTAGAAGAGGGAGGGGAGGAGGTGTGCCAGAGTCAAATCACTCCCTCCTCTTTACCCTTTCGCCTACTCCAATAATAAACTAGTAAAAAAAAATTCTCTGAAAGTCCAGTTGATACGCAAGTATACCCCACCAATTTCTCCTACCCAACCTACTGATGGATAACTGGGACTATTTCTCTAATCATATTACCTTCTCCTAAAAAATACATGATATAAGTTACATAAATTCTTTTAAAGGAGTTGAAACATTTTTAGTGTGAATAAAATATTAGGGATTAGTTAATTCAGCTCTTTCATTTCATGATGAAACAGAGACCTAGAATATTAGAATATATAGCAGTATATTTTAAAGCCTCATAGTTAGTGGCAAAACCAGGATTAAAATTTTGTCCTGATACTAATCCAGCACTATTTCTACAATTTTACACTGTTAAGCTATTTTTCTTGAATCTATGAGACCTGCTACTTTTGTTAGATCAGTTAGATCTGGCAATCTTAAATTGCTCCTTTATGAGCCCTAAGTCCAGCATTTATGTATTATTGGATTCTACAGGACCTATAGTAGTCATAGAAATATAGCCATGTGTTTCTTTTGAGTTAATTGTGGATATAAATGTGGCTCTAGGATCTTTTAACTATGACAGACAATATCTTAGATAATCCAAATGCCTCTCTCTTTAGGTGGCACAATTATTACCCAAGCCTTGATAGTTTATAGTAGGAGTTTTTAACAAGAGGTCCGTGAGTTTGAATTGAAATTAAAAATTTAAAAAACATTCTTGTGGGGACGTGTTGGTGCATGTGTGATATATTTATTAAATAACACACAGTATAGTGTGGACCTAGTAAGGGGCCCATGGTTTTTACCTGACTGGCAAAGGGGTCTGTGGAACAAAAAAGGTTAAGAACCCCTGGTTTATAGAGAAGCTAGGTTTCATATAGTAAAATTTTAAAGTATTTGCAAAAACAGGATAGATTATCAGCTTTTTAATTTTGATACTAAGGACATTGATGAAACAAATAATACCACCTATAATTAGCATTTTATGTTTAAAAAACATTTTAATACCAAAAATATATTAATGACTTCATCTCAGGATAAAGGGCAGTCTTTTATAAGAAAAGACACTTGGTGACCTTATATTGACATTTTTTGCCATGGACTAGAGAAAATTTTGTCGTGCATCAGTACTTGTGTGCAGACTGGTGTTTGAGAACCATTGATATATAGTGTAACAAAATATTAATGTTGAACTGATGCTGAGGTTTGTGCTGTATAGATATCTCAAGTGTTTTCTCGAGGAGCATTCTAATTCCACCTGTATTAAAAGGGATCATTACTCTTGATAATGGCCTCTGTTTTCCAGTGCTCTGCAGTCATATTGTTATCTGTCTTACTTTTTTAATAGTACAGTTTGGAGCATAGAGACCTAAGTTCTCATTATAGAAAATATTCTCTCTTATGATTTAATTATACTGTAGTCCATATTTAAGCATAGTTATGCTCCTTAAGTCATAATATTAATATAGTGTTAATAAAAATAATTTACTTAATTTGCTTCTATAGTCTTAGTATTAACATAGTATTAACAAAGATAATTTACTTAGTTTTCTGTAGATTAAAACATTAGCAGATAATTTTACTTATTTTTTAATAATTTTTATTGTAGAAGTTGTAAGTTTAAAGAAATGTCACGCAGAAAAGAAAGAGTTCCCAATAACCCCCTGACACACAGAGTTTTTCCTATTATTAACACTGCTTTAGGGTGGTACTCAGTGATGGCTAATTACATTCACCACATTGTGCCACCATCAATACCACACATTACCAAAACTTTTCCATCACACCAAACAAAAATTCTATACCAGTTAAGCTTTAACTCCCCATTCTTTACCCCCACCCTGGCCCCTGATAACCTATATTCTAGTTTCTGATTCTATGAATTTGCTTATTCTAATTATGTCATACCAGTGGTCACATAATACTTGTCCTTTCGTGTCTAGCTTATTTCACTCAACATGATGTCTTCAGGGCTTATTCATGTTGTCGCATGTATCACAACTTTATTCCTTCTCATGGCTGAATAATATTCCATTGTATGTATAAACCACGTTTTGTTTATTCATTCATCTGTTGATGACACTTGGCTTGCTGCCACCTTTTGACAATTGTGAATAATCCCTGTGAACATCAGTGTGCACATATCTGTTCAAGCTCTCTGCTTTCAATTCTTTGAGTTATATACCTAGAAGTTGTATTGCTGGTCATATAGTAATTCTATACTTAACTATCTGAAGAATCACCAAACTGTTTTCCATAGATTCTGTACCATTTTACATTCCCACCAACAATGAACAAGTGTTCGTATTTCTCCACATCCTTGCCAACACTTATTGTTTTCCATTTTTTAATAGTAGCCATTTTAGTGTGTGTGACATGGCATTGGCATTTCATTGTGTTTTCAATTTGCATTTTCCTAATTGCTAATGGTGTTGAGCATCTTTTCATATGCCTTTTGGCCATTTGTATATCTTTTTTGGAGACATGTCTGTTCAAGTCTTTTTCCCATTTTTTAATTGGGTTGTTTGTCTTTTTTGTTGTTGAGTTGTAGGATTTCTTTATATATTCTGGATATTAAACCCTTATCAGATATATGATTTACAAATATTTTCTCCCATTTCGTAGATTGTATTTTTACCTTCACGATGAAGTCCTTTAATGCACAAATTTTAAAAATTTTGATGAAGTCCCATTTATCTTTTTTGTTGCCATGCTTTTGGGGTAAGGTCTTAAGAAACCACTACCTCTATTCTAGCAATGAAAGAAATTATATCATTGATG
Source organism: Cabassous unicinctus (assembly GCA_029593785.1). Lineage (NCBI taxonomy): Eukaryota > Metazoa > Chordata > Mammalia > Cingulata > Chlamyphoridae > Cabassous > Cabassous unicinctus. The sequence goes on from JAQZBX010020109.1 coordinate 14,021, forward strand.
TGGAGGCAATGGCCACTGGAGGTTCTGAGGAAAGGGAGAGGGAAAAACAGGTGTAATAAGGGGGCATTTTCAGGACTTGGGAATTGTCCTGAATGACATTACAATGACAGATATAGGCCATTACATATCTTGCCATTACCTACAAAATGTGTGGGAGAGAGTGTAAACTATAATCTATGCTTAGTGGCAGTGCTCCAGAATGTTTTCATCAATTGTAACGAATGTACCACACTAATGAAGGATGTTGTTTATGTGGGAAAATGTGGGAGGTGTAGGGAGTGGGGCATACGGGAATCCCCTATATTTTTATGTAACATTTATGTAATCTAAATGTCTTTTTTAAAAAATAAAAATTTTATTTAAAAAAAGAAACCACTGCCTAACACAAGGTCCTGAAGATGCTTCCCTATATTTCCTTCTAGTTTTATACTTTTGGTTCTTATATTTGAGTCTTTGATCCATTTTGAGTTAATTTTTGTATATGGTATGATGTAGGAGTCCACCTTCATTCTTTTGCGTATGGATTTCTAGTTTTCTGAGCACCATTTGTTGAAGAGACTATTCTTTCCCCATTAAGTGGTCTTGGCACCTTGTCAAAAAGCAATTGGCCATAGAGGTGAGGGTTTATTTCTGAACTCTCAATTTTATTCCATTGGTCTGTATGTCTATTCTTGTGCCAGGACCATGCTGCTTTGTAGTAAGTTTTAAGATCAGGAAGTGTGAGTCCTCCAACTTTGTTCTTCTCTTTTAAGATGGCTTTGGCTATTTGGGGTCCCTTACCCTTCTATATAAATTTGGTGATCAGCTTTTCCATTTCTGCAAAGAAGGCTGTTGTAATTTTTATTGGGATTCCATTGAATCTGTAAATCTCTTTGGGTAGAATCAGCATCTTAGCAATATTTAGTCTTTCAGTCCACAAACACAGAATGTCATTCCATTTATTTAGTTCTTCTTTGATTTCTTTTAGCAATGTTTTGTAGTTTTCTGTGTACAAGCCCTTTACATCCTTGGTTAAATTTATCTCTAGATATATGATTCTTTTAGTTGCTATTATAAATGGAATTTTTCCTTGATTTCCTCTTCATTTTGTTCATTAGTAGTATATAGAAATACCACTGAGTTTTGCGTGTTGATTTACCCCTCCCCAACTTTGCTGAATTGGCTTACTAGCGCTAATAGCTTTGCTGTGGATGTTTTAGGACCTTATATATATATAGGAGCATATCATATGCAAATAAGGGAAGTTTTACTTCCTCCTTTCCAATTTTGGTGACTTTTGTTTCTTTTTATGCCTAATTTCTCTGACTAGAATTTCCAGAACAATGTTGAATAACAGTGGTGACAGTTGGCATCCTTCTCTTGCTCTGATCTTAGAGGGAAAGCTTTACAGTCTTTCATCATTCAGTATGATGTTAGTGGTGGGTTTTTCATACATACCCTTAATCATATTGAGGAATTTTACTTCTATTTCTCGTTTTGTAAGTGTTTTTTTATCAAGAAAGGGTGCTATATTTTGTCATATGTCTTTTTTCTGTCAATTGAGATGATAATATGGGTTTTTTTCTTCTTCATTCCCTTAGTGAGAAATCGTCATTTAAATCTTATTGGAACTCCCTTATATGTAAAAATGTTTCTTTTCTCCTGCAGCTTTCAGACCTCTGTCCTTGTCCTTGGAATTCAACAGTTTGACTACTGGGTGTCTGGGTGTGTTATCTTCTAGTTTATCCTGCTTGGGATTCATTGGGATTCTTGAATGTGCAAATTCATGTCTTTTGCTAAATTTGAAGTTTACTGCCATTAGTTATTTGAATATTCCTTCTTACTCTTCTTCTCTTTTCTTTCTGGGACTCCCATAATGCGTACATTTTTTTTTGCTTGATGGTGTCCCACAGGTCTTTTAGGCTCTGTTCTCTTTTTAAAGTTCTTTTTCTTTCTGCACCTCACTCTGACTCATTTTGTCTTGCCTTCAAGTTCACTGATTCTTTCTTCTGCCAGCTCCAATCTGTTTTTGAAACCCTCTGGGAATTTCATTTCAATTATCGTGGTCTTCAACTCCAGTATTTCTGTTTGGTTCATTTTTTTAAATTTCTGTCTCTTTCTTGAGATTCTCATATTGTTATTCATTATTTTCCTGATATCCTTTAGTTCTTTCTCTGTGTTTTTCTTTATGTCCTTGAGTATATTGAGGATCATTGTTTTAAAGTCTTTGTCTGGTATGTCCAAAGTCTAAAATTCTTCCTTGACGGTTTCTGGATTTTTATCTTGTTCCTTTGGATAGGGCCATTATTTCCTATTTCTTTGTTTGTCTTGTAATCTTTTGTTGCACACTGCATTTTAATGTTTAAAATGTTAACTCTGGGACTTAGTCCCTGAGCTGTCTGTTCCTTAAGTTTGTGTCCAGATAATGATATGACAGAAATTTCCTTAAGTGCCCAGAGCTAACAAAAACAAACCAATGTAAAAAAAATACCTTTCACAGTCTTTGTAAATTGGCTCTGCATTGTTCTCCTTCCTGTCAAGAAGATCAGCCCAAGGCGAATGTCAAGTGCAGGGTCCTCTCCATCTTTTCTGATCCATTGTTTTGTCCTAGGCCTATGCTTGCCTGTAGCTATAGGAATTCTCCCATTTACAGGAATTCTAATGTCCCCTCTACTCCCTATGAAACAGACTTTCTCCCCCTACTTTGGTGCTCTATTTTATGACTTAAAGCAGGTAATATCTTTGTCCCAGGCCACTTTGATTTAATTGTTTCTTACACTGCTTTAGCTGTCCACAAGCTGCTTCTGCCTGCAGAGCAAATTCTGGGAGGATGAGCCCAAGATGAATTTACTGGTTCAGTCTTTCAGGCTACCACCTTATAGACTGACACTGACATACAGGCACATTGTTATGCATATAGGGGTTACTCTGCTTCTTCTGGAACAGGCTAATGGACCTACAGTGAGACTGCATCCTACCTCCACACCACACCAAGGACAGGGTGAGGTAGGAAGCACCAAGGATACCACATAATTCTCCTACCATTTTAAAAGCTGAATTTTCTTGATTTGGCCCTCACCCTGTTCTTACAACTCTTGAACTGTTTTCTGGGTTTGGAGAAAGATAACTCTACCAGTTTTTCCTAGTTGTACAAAGATTCTGTGGGAGAATGGCTCCCTGGAGCATCTTACCCCACCATCTTTTTCCAGATGGTTTTATTTTGACATTACACAATAACCACTTTTACAGAGATGGTTCTCAGATTTGTTAATTCAGATGCAAATAATAACCAAATGATTTCCTGATAGAATATAAAATTCATGAGGGCAATAACATTTGCCTCTCTTTTTCACTGATGTAGCGCAAGAGCCTACAACAGTGTCAGGCATATTGTAGGAGCTAATTAAATTTTATTAGATGAATTTGGACTATTCCCAAGTTCAAATATTGCTAAGTTGGGCTTCTGGTTAAACATGTTGAATTGAACATACACATTTACTTCTACAGCCTTCTGAAACTGCAATAAAATGATATTTATTAAAGGCACAGAAATCCACAAGGATAAGGAAAGGGTTGGGAAACAATAAAAAATAAAGGTTTAAAAGTGAGAACCATATGAACAATTTATAATTTACTTAGCACATGAGAGAAAGTAGAAACCTAAGTCAAAGATGCAGAAATGGTTAGGAATTGCAAACATCATGTAGCTCTGGAAGGAAGGTGCACAATTTAAACCCAAAAATGGAATATCTGTGTAAAAAGCCTTTGCACCTCCAGATTCTCTTCCCTACACAGCATAAGTAGTCAGGACCCCTTTCCTACTTGGAAGAAAATTGGAAGCTAAGGTTGTTGGGATACATTGGTATGCTAGAACATGCTTATACCAGTAAAAGCTGATTGTTAGATATTTAGGAATTTTGTGAGCTGGTCATTAAATCAGTGGTAGCTTGAAAATGATCATGGCGAGTGTATTTAATAAAATTAGTAAATCCTGCAAATCAGGTTTTGTTTTGTTTTGTTTTGTTTTGTTGAAAACCCTATATTGAAAACAGGGTGGAAAGTTTAAAGACTGAATGATGCGTCTTCCTAGCCCACTTTCTCCATTCAGAGAGAAAGTAAGCTTATAATTCCCAGGCAGGAGAATGGAAGATTTCTGTCTGGGGAAACCAACCTGCCCAAGATAAGACTATAGATGCTGCAATTAGGCTCTTCCAGTGAAATAGCCCAGCCAAATCAACCTACAGTAAAGCCCACCATTCAACAAAACTTTCAGCCAGCTTTTAATACCTCATTGTTAATTAAAAACAGAGTATCACTGGACATTTGAAGCAAGCCTCCAGTATAAAAAACAGACAAAACAAACAGGATACTGAAGAGAGCTTTGAGAAACTAAGAAAATATCCTTGGTTAATGGAAATATATTTATTAATTCACAAAACAAGGACTAGGAGGCTATATAAAAAGAAGTATTCATTGAATAAAAGAGAGCCCTTGAAATAAAAATATATACATTTAAGCAGGCATAAAAATATTCAATGGAAAGGCTGGAAGATAATGTGGAGGCAGTCTTCTAGAAAGTAGAGCTGAAAGACAAGAAGACAGAAAATGAAAGAGAAAGAAAATTAGGGGGTCAATCCAAGAAGTCTAGTGAGTTTCAGAGAGAGATCACAGAAAATAAAGGGATGTATTAGTCAACCAAAAGGGTGCTGATGCAACATACCAGAAATCTGTTGGTCTTTATAAAGGGTATTTATTTGGGGTAGAAGCTTACAGTTACGAGGCCATAAAGTATAAGTTTCTTCCTTCACTAAAGTCTGTTGCCACATGTTGGAGCAAGAGAGCTGCCGATGTTTGCCAGGGTTCAGGCTTCTTGGGTTCCTCTTTTCCTGGGACTCCGTTTCTCTCCTGGCTCAACAACTCTGTTTCCTCCACAAGGTCAGCTGTAGACTATGAAGCTCTCTAGGCTTTGCCTCTCTCCACAAGGCCAGCTGTGAACCATCAGGCAAACGGCTCGTCTCTTTTCCCGGAGCCTTCTCTCCTTCCTCACGACCAAGGTCCTCTGTGTGCTTACTCCCCTGGGCGCTAGCATTAAAACTCCAACATCAAAACTACTCCAACTCAAAAACTCCAACTCTGTCCTTTGCCATGTCTTTTATCTTTGAGACCCCACCCACCAAGGGGCAGGGCTCAACACCCTACTGATGTGGCCCAATGAAAGCCCTAATCATAACTTAATCATGCCCAGATGAACAGACCAGTTTACAAGTGAAATCCAATATCTATTTTTGGAATTCATAACTATATCAAACTGCCAAACTGCTACAAGGGGAAAGGAAATAATACATGAAAATAACCCAGAACTGAAGGATATGAGTTCGTCTTGCCCAGCACCAATGCATATTATTATGAAATTTTATGCTATAAAGAAAGAGAAGATTCTGAAAGTCTCTGTAGGAAAAAAAAAAGTAGGTCACATATAAAGGATCAAGAATGAGAATGGCAACACAATTACTTCAGGAAGAAAGGAGGGAGGGAAGGGGGAAAGGGGGGAGAGGGAGGGAGTAAGGGAGAGAGGAAGAAACTAACAGAATACCTGATGTGAGCAGTTTCTTTTAGATAGGGGAATGGGTGGAACAGAAAATGATTGATGTATCTAATATACTGTTTTAAGAACATTATGCTCTTAGTCATTTATTATTACTAGGATAGATATTGTGGTATATTCTCCCATATCTTCCCCAAACTTTGATTTGTGTATCTTCTAAAATATGGTATGCTATCTGCATGCTCTAAAATATTTGTTATACTATCTACATACTGCAAAATATTTGTTAGAATGTACTTAAGCATCTATTAATTATATACCATTGTGAATATTAAGAAAATTCCCTAATATTATTTGTGCCTAGAAATTAAGAAGGAAACATGACTTTTAAAAAACTTTATCCTGAAGTAAAGGTGATCACAAAAATAGGTATTTGTTGGGTGCTCTCAAAGTGCATAGCTCTTTATAAGCTAGAGAAGAGAATCTTCATGTTAAAATTGTATCTGTATTGGAGTAGGTGTAGCTCAGTGGTTGAGAGCATGCTTCACATGTACAAGATACCAGGTTCAATCCCTTGTATCTCCTAAAAAAAATGTATCTGTATCTTAAAATGTTTTTGTTAGGTAATTTACCATAATTTTTCATATTTATGTCTTTGCATATTGATGTTCTAAATATAATTGAGAACTCTAAATAAATGGAAAATTGTGCAGCCTTTAAAATGAGGTAGGTCTATATGTAAAGATATGGAAAGAGTAACCAAGGCATAATATTAGCTTTTATAAAAAAGTGATTGCAGAACAGTATAGTATGTATGATATGGTCTCATCTGTATTTAAGAAGATATGCTTTATTTACTTGGATGCTTATAAACAATTTCTGGAAGGATACATAATAAACTGTTAGAGTTGTTACTCCTGGGGAGGAGAACTAGAGGAAAACTTTACCTTTTCTTTTATATCATTTAGTGTGGCTTGAAATTTTACCCTGAGTGTATATAGCGTTAATAATAAACTTAAATATTACAGATGTATTGGACATGGAGGTAAGACTCCTTACTATTTTATCTTTTTACTAAAGTTTACTTGGATGATCAGCAGACATTGAAGAAATCTAATGATATTAGTGACAGTGATTTAATAGGTTTAGAACCATTGTCTTAGAAAACACTTGTTAGTACTTTTACTCTTTGCTCTTTAAAGGTTTTTTGGGGGGGTAGTAGTGGTGATTCTAGTATATTAATTTAGGGAAGTAAATAAGTCAAACTGGCAATTATTTAAGCTCTACTAAAAAAAGTGTTAATTTGAAATTAAAAGTTAAAATTTCATTTAAGAGTTTTCTAGCCAGTTAATTTGTGGAAAAACAGATAAGAAAAAATGTTCTGTGGTAGTTAAATTTTTTTAGTAGAGTTAGACTGGATTATGCTACATTTCATATTTTTCATTGCTGTACTTTATATTACTTTTTCAGTACATTAAAACTTATGCAGTGAAACTGAATAATGGCAATGTTTTTATACCCTTTTATAGCCATTTCTTTTTCATAACCTCCCCCTATTTCCTGTTAACTAAACTATAAGCACCTTTCTGTTAATTTATGAAAATTATTGTTGAGATAGGACATTATCACTGATCTGTATGGCACTTTCAGCATGTTAGAAGCAAAGGTCCAAGCAACATAAAACACATCAAAATTCATTAATGTGGTATTGATTATTTTTTGGATAATTAATTTTATTGCAGACTCTTGAAAGAGATAATGAGCTGCAAAAGGAGAAGGTAAAAGAAAATGAAGAAAAATTCCTTAATCTTCAAAATGAGCATGAGAAAGCACTAGGAACTTGGGAAAAACATGTAAGTTTATTAAATAGTAAAACATTAAAATATTTAAAATAGTGTAGACTTTTAAATAACTATTAAAGGCTTAGAAAATATTGCAAAAATAATACAGAAATAAAGTCAGACATATTTTCTTCTTGCACTCATATTTCCAAGAAGTGAATGCTTTTTAAAATCTAAATTTAATAAAATTCCCTGTAATGTTTTCATGCATGGAAGAGTGAATACACATATATATATTTGTTTATATAGACAGAATTTGAATGACCTCCCATATGTGACAAAGAAAACATTAATTTACTTTTTCCTAAAACCATTGCATAATATTTTAGTAAATTATTACATTAAAGAATTATATAGGTACTATCATTATCTGATTTATTTAGCTTCCTCAGCAGTTTTCTTGAGATGCAGTAAAGCCACGTTTATAGCATGTATACAAGAGTCAATTTTTATGGTATTAACATTTAATCATAAAAGTTGATATGTCATAAACATTGCTATTCCTTAAACCACATCTATTTATTTTACATTAAATTTTAATTTCAGAGAAGTAGATAAAATAATAGTGTAAAATGATATAAATTAATGTTGGGCAATATAAAGTTTCACTTTAAAAACTGGTAGATCCCGAATTGATTATTCTATTTTAATGTCTATTTTCATTGCCTTTTCAATTTTTTTTAAAGAATTAACAAAATCAAAAGTCACTCTATGAATTTATGAAAGCTATATTTTGGGAAAGTAAGATTATATTTTAGACTATTCTAAAGATCAAAAAGTATTAATAGTATCTAAAAACCAGCCTGATAACATTGTTGACAATTTTTGTTTGATTTAATTTTTATAAGTAATTCTTGATTTTCAGTTCATTTGTAGCTAACATGGTCCCTTTAACTTATATTGTGGTGAGATCAAGTCTTCACTGATGATTTTGATGAGATTTATCTATATCTAATAAACACATTTTATAATTAATTGTATCAGAATATATAATAATATTTTCTAAATAAATACACTATTTTATAATTAATTATATCACAAATTACTCAAAAAACTAGTAAAAATGAATCTTTTCTAAATGCAGCTTTTTGGATATTTAACATGACTTTTACATTACATAAAAATAATTTGCAACAGGCATAGTGATCTCCATTTTAGCTTCAGCTAATCCACATTGCTGAATCCAACCCCTCCCCATCCCTAATGTATTTTTTCTGTGTAAAAGACCATGAAAATGATACTGTCAGGATAAGGAAAATTACAGTAAAAGGGAATATCAATTTCAATATGCCAACCATGCAAAAGAAAAAAAAATCGGTTGAGCTAAGAAAATTAAACACTTATTTTCCTTGATAAGACAAAACCTTGCCCCGCCCCCAAGAGAAAAGCCATTGAATTAAGAGAAATAAGCATTCAGTTTTACTGGTGAGGCCTCAGTCTCTAAATATGTATAAAACTGGTTTTGTCTCAGATTTTTTTTTTTCCAAAAAATGAAATGGTTTTATTCTCTGCCAAGAAATTGACTAATATTTTGGGGGTGACAAATGAAGAATAGCAGGCATCCAAGAATGACAACACACTCCAAAAATAGTACATTGGATTGTGGAACGGGAATGCCCAATGACCAATACAACCAGCCCCCAATTTCCTGCCAGCGTAAAGAGAAAAACTGCTTGACATAATAAAAACAGGAAGACTTGTAACTCAAAATCATCCATTACTCATAAACATAAGCATGGTCACTTTAGTCATGTTCTTCAACTGTATACTGTATGTATCCAAAATGAATGGCAAGCCTGACATTTTAGTTTATATTTTTGGGTCTTCAAGGCAATATCATGTGAAAATACAGTCCATATAATTATGTTCTTGTCTTTGTTTCTTGGAAGAGTATAATGAAGTCCATGCCATTGATACGACCAGCAATAACAAAGAAATTTGGCCCAAGTGGGTGAATTAATCTGTGTATATTAAAGGAAGAAAATGTATCATTCTTTTGTTAGCTAAGTGAGCCTTATAAATTATCTGCCAAATTAAGTATTAATTTCCACTTCATTTCTGATCAATTTTCTGCATCCTGTTCTCATTTTACAGTATCTTAACATTTAAAAACACAAATGAATATTAGAATTTTAAAGCACAGATCTGAGTATTAGTCCTATATTTGTTACAATATGCTTAAAATGTCTTTCCTTATTGGTTGCAATTGCAATAAAGGTGAGCAATCATATTCACATCACAAGATTGTATTAAATTTAGAAGAAGCAGGTGTGAAAATTATGTAATTCTAAAACGTCTCCAAATGACTACTGTTTCAGTTTTCTAAGCTATGGAAAAAAGATACCATAAAATAGTTTTTTAATCAACTATCATTTCGCCTCCATAATGCTTTAGTACTAAACAGAATATAGTTAAATAAGAAAAAGCTGCTTTGGTTCTCCAAGAAATTTCATAAATAGGAGGTCAGATCTACTCTTTAACTGTAGTTCTATCTCTGTGTAAATTTATATCTGGTCATTCAAAAAATAAACACTAAAAGAAAATACTGTATATATTCCCATAATTAAAAAAAAAAAAAACAATAGAAAGAGCAACTAAAGAGACAGTGACAATTAAAGGTAATACATGATCCTGGATGGGCTCTAGCAAGAGTGGAAGAAAGGCTCAAAAGGACATTATTGGTACATATGAAAAAATAGTGGAATATAGACTAAGCTTTATATCAGTGTTAAATTTCTTGAACTTGATAACTGCACTTAAGGGGTTACATAAGTGAATTTTTTTTTTCTTAGGAAATGTACATGGCAGTATTAATTATTCAAGGAGAATGGTATATATAGTCTACACTGAAGTGTTCAGAAAATGGATGGATGGATGGATAGAAAGAAAAGAGAAAAAAGGAAGGGAGGGGAAGGGGGGAGAGAGAGAGAGGAGATAAATAAATAAATAAATGGCAAATGTGGCAAAACATTAAAATAGATAGATCTTAGTATCTGAGGAGATAGGAGTATGTTGGAGTTCTCTATATCGGGTTTATAATTTTTTTTTTAAACTGTCCTGTAAATTTGAAAGTATTCCAAATAAAACATTTTAAAAATGAAAATACAAATAAAACTTTAGTGAATATTATTAGACAATATATTTAAATTTCATTGAAATATTATATAGCACAATGTTATGTGTATCTTTTTATTTTGGCTAGTTATATAACCAGTGGCTATACAGGCAAAAAAAACAATAAATAGGGATTTTCAGAAATTATTTCGAGAAAGGGGTGCTACAGCAAGGAATTCAGTTCAAATTTTTGTGCATCTTCTATGTGCTAAGCACTGGGTTTTCAAAGATGCCTAAAATACAAAGATTACCAAAGAGCCACACTCTCAAAGGACAGATAACTATGAAATTAACTACAATAGTACTGAGTGCTTTTTTAGTATTATTAACAAAGTACTATGAAAGCACAAAATAGTCATCTAGTTATGTTGGAGAAAGTTTTCAAGAAAAGATGACATAGAGTTTAACCTTGAAAGATAAAAGGGGTTTTTCACCAGGCACAGGTGCACATTCCCTCCCCTCCCCCATCCCAACCTGTTGGCATTCCATTTAAGAAAGATTGGGGAAAATCACAAGGCATTAAATTTTGCTTTTCAAGAATGATGAATAGTTTCCTTTGAATAAAGCATGGGATATGTAGAATGTGACATTGGAAAATAATAGGTTGAGATAAACTTCTGAAGGGCTCCTTACAGAGCTCTTACTTTCTTAGATGAATTTTATTTTATATGTTAAGGGAAGCCATTGAGAGATTTTTTAAAAAGATATATTTATTTACTTTATTTTTCTTAATTTATCCCCCCCACCCCCACCCCTGGATGGTTCTCTCATCTGTCTGCTCATTGTTTGCTCACCTCCTCTAGGAGGCAATGGGAACCTAACCTGGGACCTCCCACATGAAAGGCGAGTGCCCAATGGCCTGAGCCACATCTGCTCCCCATGGGCTGTGCCGTGTGCTGGCTTATGACATCTGCTCGTTGCAGCAGGGGTGGTGTGGCAGTTTGGTATAGTTATGAATTTCAAAAATAGTTATTGGATTATGCTTGTAAACTGGTCTGTTCCTCTGGTCATGATTAAGTTATGATTAGGACTTTGATTGGGCCACGTCAGTAGGACATTGAGTCCCCTCCCATTTGTGGGCGGAGACTCAGAGATAAAACTACATGGTAGAGCAGAGGAGTTTGTTGGAGTTTTGAATTGGAGTTCTGATGCTGAGTTTTAATGCTGGTGCCCCAGGAAGTGAACACACAGAGGAGCTTAGTCATAAGGAAAGAGAGAAGGCCCTGGGAAGAAAAACAAGCTGTTTGCCTGATAGTCTACAGCTGGCCTTGTGGAGTGAGGCAAAGCCTAGAAAGCCTCATAGTCTACTGCTGACCTTGTAGAGATAGCAGAGGAGCTGAACCCGGAGACAAGCAAGCCCTGGGATGAGAGGAACCCAGGAAGCCTGAACCCTCGCAGACATTGGCAGCCATCTTGCTCCAACACATGGCAATAGACTTTGGTGAGGGAAATAACGTATGCTTTATGGCCTGGTAACTGTAAGCTTCTACCCCAAATAAATACCCTTTATAAAGACCAACTGATTTCTGGTATTTTGCATCAGCACTCCTTTGGCTGACCAGTACAGGCGGAGTCTAGCTTGTTGCAGTGAGGGCGGCATCTGCTTGTCTTCTTTTAGGAGGCACCGGACCTGAATCTGGGACCTCCCATGTAGTAGGCAGGTGCCCAACTGGTTGAGCCACAGCTGCTTCCCCATTGAGAGTTTTTAAGCAGAGAAGTGATACACACAGATCTGTGTTTTAGCAAAATAACTTTAGCAACAGTATGGAAGATGGCTTTATGGAAAGAGACCAGTAAGAAAAATATTGTAATAATCTAGCCATGAATCTATGAGGGTGTCAATTAGGGCAGAAGCAGTGAGAACAGAGAAGAGAGGTCAATGCAGGAGGCATTTGAGAAGCAGAATTGGCAGGGTTAGTGACATTTTATATAAAATGGGTATTGGAAAAGGAAAAAGAGTCAAATATGATCTTGAGATTAGTATAACTAGTGAATTAATAATGTCATTAACTGATGTAATGAATGTAAAAGAATAAGCAGATTTGGTGGATGAAAATAATGATTTTAATTTGGGAACTCTTGAATTTATGATGCCTACAAAATATCTAGCTTGAAATGCATACCATGCATTTGGAAATGTAGATCTAATCTTATTGGGAGAGGAGACATAGATTTAAGATTTATCAGTATAAAAAAGAAATTTAAGCTATAGGAGTAATGAGATCACCTGTGGAAGGAGTAGAGGACTTGAAAAGAAGAGAGCTATAGAAAGAAAGAAACTTGGGGAATGCCAGCGTTTTTTGTTGTTGTTGTTGTTGTTGTTTTGAGTGGTTCATATATGTGTGTTTTGGGGCAGTGAGAAACCAGATAAGAACAATGAGAAAAAACAGTGAGAAAGGCAGGAGAATAAAGAAAGAGTAGTATTATGGAGACTAAGAGAAGAGGCTCTTTGAAGAACAGAGTAGTCAAATGCTGCAGAGCCATTAAATGTTACGAGACTTGAGAAAATCCTTTTGCAATTTTGAGGGTGATATTTGAGAAAATCAGTAGAACAAAAAGGGCAGAACTCAGGTTGTTAAGGTGTGTCTAAGAGGTTAGAATTTGAAAGTAGCAAGTGTGGACTATTTTAAGAAGGAAGAGAGACAGTGTCTGTTGGGTCAAGGAGAAAAAAAAATTGGAAAGTGGAAAGAGTATATTTATAGGCTGAGAGGAAGATGCTGGTATAGAGAGAGATTGAGAGTAGTCAGAAGAGAGGAGATAATTGCTAGAGCTTAGTATTCAGGGTGATTGGAAAGGATGGGATAAAAAGAATACATGGAGGGTTTAGCCTTGGAAAAGAAGTATCTTGCAGAGATAGATTAAAGGATGGTTAAAAATGGATGAAATGAAAGGAAAGTGATAGGTGAGCTCATGTCTGCCGGCCTCTATAAGGAATGTTACATGTATTTCGGGATTTGTGGTAGGAGTTTTTAAATTGTTCAAGAAAAGCTTTTATAATCTTCCATGACAAAAGGATATTTTCTCTTCAGGGGACCCTTCCTTGTGTAATATTTGAGGTTCTCATCAAAGAGTACTCCTTGATTTATGAGATTGTATAGCCAGTGAGAGCCCAATTTATAGATATAAATATTAGGCTGAAGAGAGACTTCCTATTGTAATACTTAATGTTCAGCACTTTTCATCTAGTTGAAATCTGTGTAAAATGAGTTAAAATCTGTGTAGCCAGTTTGCAACAAAAAAGTAAAACTTTCAGGAAGCAATGAAGGTTTAACTTTTATAATGAAAAATAATTCAGCATTTTCATTTGTAACAAGAAGTGGTTTGATGTGTTAAGAAAACAGCCCTTAGATTTAACTTTGGATTTGAATACTAACTGTCACTTTACATCCACATGATTATGGGCAAGTTACTTAACTTCTGTGAGCCTCATATTTCTCACCTATAAATTGGAGCCAAAAATGCCTTATAGGGTTTTGTTTTTGTTTTTAATTTTGAAATAATTTCAAACTTATAGGACAGTTGCAAAAATAATACAAAACTCATATAGAGAACTCCAACATAACCCTCACTCAGCTACCCAGATCTACTAGCTTTTAACACTTTGCCATATTTGCCATATCATTCTCTCTCGCCATCCATCTAATAATATATCACTCTATCTATTTATGTATTTTCTAAACATTTGAGAGAAGGTTGTATACATCATGCTCTTTGAACACGTAATTCTCCATGTACATTTCCTAAGAACAAGGATGTTCAGGAGAGCAGATGTGGCTCAAGCGGTTGAGCACCTGCTTCCCACATGGGAGGTCCCAGGTTTGGTTCCTGGTGCCTCCTAAAAAAAAAAAAACAACCCAAGCAAACAAATGAAATAACCACCTCAGGGGAGCTGATGTGGCTCAGTGGTTGAGTGCCAGCTTCCCACATACAAGGTCCCAGGTTCAATCCCCAGTCCTGATACCTCAAAACAAACAAACAAACAAAAAGAACAAGGATACAAAGATATTCACTTGTAAGGTTTTTATGAGTAGGAAATTATTTATTTTACTCAGCATAATGCATGGTACACAGTAAACTTTCAATAAACAGTAGCTTTTCATAAATATTAAGAGATTTTTATTTTTTATTTTTGCTGTTTTCTAAAACTTGTGTTAAAGTATTTTCATACAAAGCCTATTGATATGTTTACTCATTTTAATTTTATAATAGGTCAAAGAACTTAATGGAGATATTAATGAGATTAAAACTGAATTATCATCACTTAAAGAAACTCATATTAAGTTACAAGAACATTACAACAGATTATGTGATCAGAAAAAGTTTGAGGAAGACAAAATGTTTCAGGTATGTTGGGGGTACAAAACTATTAAAGAAATTAGGTTTTATCACTGGTGATTTTCTTCCTGCTTTATATTTTCAGTTTCTCAACTTTTAAAAAATGAGTATAAGCTTGCAGTCTATAATACATTTTTAGTTAATTTTTGTGTACAGTGTGACATAAGAATTGAGTGCCATTTTGGGGAGTATGGATTTTCAGTTCTTCCAGGACACATTTGTTGAAAAGACTATTCTTTCTCCCATTGAGTTACCTTAATATTTTCATTGAAAAATAATCAACCAAATATATGCGGGTCTATTTCTGGACTCATTATTATACCATTGATTATATGTCTATTTTTAAGCCAATACCATACTGTCTTTGTTAGTGTACCTTTATAAGAAGTCTTAAAATAAAGTAGTATAAGTCCTTCAAATTTGTTTTTCTTTTTCAAAATTGTCTTCACTATTCTAGGTCCTTTGTTTTTCCATATAACTTCTAGAATCAGTTTGTCTATTTATATTTTTAAAAGTCTGTGAGATTTTGATTGTGATTGTTTAGAATCTGTAAATTAATTTGGGAAAAACTGACATCATAACAATATTGAACATTCCAATCCATGAACATGGTGTACTGTTTTATTTATTTAGGTATTCTTGATTGTTGCTCAGCGATATTTTGTAGTTTTCATTGTACTGACCTTGCTAATATTTTGTTAAATTTATCCCTGAATATTTCATATTTTGGAATCCTATTATAAACTGCATTTTGTAATTTATTTTTCTAATTGTTCATTGCTAGTATATAGAAGTACAATTGATTTTTGCACATTGACCTCATATTCCATTACATTTTTAAGTTAACTTATTAGATAACAGAAGTTTTTTGTTCAAGCTTGGGGTTTTCTATGTACAAATTTAAGGCAGTCTTACTTCTTTTTTACTGTTTTTTTTTTTTAGGAGGTACCAGGGTTTGAACCCAGGACCTTGTACATGGCAAGCAGGTGCTCAACCACGGAGCTACATCCACTCCCCAATGAGATTTGGTTTTTTCGTTCGTTTGTTTTTTGGAGGTACCAGGGATTGAACCCAGGACCTCGTACATGGGAAGCAGGCATGCAACTACTTGAGTTATATCCAGTCCCTGTATTTATTTTATTTATTTTTCAATTCATTGCACTTGCTAGGACCTCTAGTACAGGAGTTCTTAACAAGGGGTCCGTGAGCTTGAATTGAAATTCAAAAAAACATTATTCTTGTGGGGACGTGTTGGTGCAGGTGTAATATATTTATTAAATAATACACAGTACAGTGTGGACTTAGTAAGGGGTCCATGGTTTTCACCTGACTGGCAAAGGGATCCGTGGAACAAAAAAGGTTAAGAACCCTTGTTCTAGTACAGTGTTGAATAAAAGTTGTGAAAATGGTTATGTCTTAGATGTAGAGTGTTCAGCCTATCACCTTTTCATATTATGTTAGCTGTAAATTTTTGTATAAGTCCTTTATCAGGCTGAGGAAGTTCCCTTCTATTCTGAGTTTTTATCATGACATTTCATATTATGTTAGCAGTAATTTTTTTTATATGCCCTTTGAGGAAGTTCCTTTCTATTCTGAGTATTTATCATGAATGGATGTTGAATTTTGTCAAATGCCTTATTGATTTCCTACCACTTGGTTAAGGATTTTATGTTGATGGGGAATATTGATCTGTAGGTTTTATTTTTTCATTTATTTATACTCTTTTTGTCTGTTTTTTTTTTTTTAATCAGGGTAATGCTGGCCTCATAAAACTAGTTGGAATGTGTTTTCTCCTCCTGTATTTTCTGAAAATTTACGTAGAATTGGTATATTTCTTCATTAAATGTTAGATAGTACTCACCAGTGAAGTCATATGGACATGACGTTTTCCTTGTGGGAATATTTTAAATAATGAATCCAATATTTAAATTAAATACAAGGCTATTCATATTCTCTTTTTTTTTTTTCTTGTGGTGGTGTGCAGAAAGGAGGTAACATATGACCTGAGACTGCTATCCTTAGAAAGGCCTGCATTCAAGGTTGGCCCTTGGCTGGTATCTGGGAGCTTGGATTTTGGGAGGGTTCTCATCATTCCCTGGCTGATAAGAGTGGCTCACTAGGCTTCATTTTTTTGTACAAACAATGTGGTTTATGATGAACACCTGCTTTCCTTCTGGGAGTCTGGATTTTGGTACATTCTAGGCACAGTGTGCCTACATGACCAGCCCCCAATAAAAATCTTGGGTGCTGAGTCTCTGTTGAGCTTCCCTGGTAGACAACTTGCTGGAGGAATTAAGTAGACCCTGTGACTCCACTGGGTGAGGACTTTGGAAGTGGAAGCTTGCACCTGGTTTGCCCCATGTGCCTTCTTCCTTTGCTTATTTTGCTTTATACCCCTTCACTCTAAGAAATCTTAGCCACGAGTATGACTATATGCTAAGTCCTCTGAGTCCTCCTAATGTTTCGCCACTGAACCTGAGGGTGTTCTTGGGGGACCCCTAGTACAGTCAGTTTTGGTAGTTTTTGTCTTTCAGGGAACATGTCTATTTTAACTAAGTTGCCAGATTTATTGGCAAAGAGTTGGTCATAATATTCCCTTACTATAGTCCCCTGTAGGATCCATAGCAATGTCATTCTAGATATTGTAATTGTATCTTCTCTTTTTCTCCCTCTTCTTCATCAGCATAGCTAGTGGTTTTTTTAACCAGGTTGTGACTTCATTGTTTTTTTTAAATTAATTAGTTTTATTGAAATATATTTACACACCATACAATCTATCCAGAGTGTACAATTAGTGACTCTCATTATAATCACAGAGTTGTGCATTCATCACCACAATCTATTTCAGAACATATTCATTGCCCCAAAAAAGAAAAACCCCATACACCTTATAACCTCCCCATTTAGCATTGGAATAGTAACTTTGTTACCATTGATGAAAGAATATTACAATATTACTTTTAACTACAGTTCATAGTTTGAATTAGTTGTATTTTTCCCATATACCACCCTATTGTTAACACCTTGTAATACTGATGCACAATTGTTCTGGTTCATGAAAGAACATTCTTATATTTGTACTATTAACCAGTCATCGTCCACAACAGTGATCTCTGTATAATACAATTCAATGTTTTTTTTAATTAGAAAAGTTGTAAATTTACAGAAAAGTCATACAAAAAAATACAATCTTCTTATATACCTCCCCCCCATTGTTGGCAGTTTGCACCAGTGTGGTACTTTTGTTACAACTGAGGAAAGAATATTAAAATATTATAGTCCCTTCATTGCAATTGATGAAAATATTTGTTTTACTGTTAACTATAGACCATAAATAAGTTCCATTAGATGGATTTTCCCAAATATCACCTTATTTTTAACACCTTGTAATAATGACACACATTTTTTCTGGTTCATATAAGAACATTCTTGTATTTGCACTATTTACCACTTCTCATCCACCACCAATTTCACTATGTTATATAGTCCCAAGTTTATCTTCTAGCTTGCATTCTATTGACGATTAAAACCCTAGACTACCCCTATAAGTCACTATCTTATCTATAAAACCAGTGGTGTTAATTATACTCACTATAATGTGTTCCCATCATCTCTTTCCATTTCCAAACATTTACAATCAATCTTACTAAAAATTCTGCAGACATTAAGCATCAGTTCCCCCTTCCCAACACTCATTCTGTTTCCTAGTAACCTATACTCTAGATTTTAACTGCATGAGTTTATTCCTTCTAGTTAGTTCATATTAGTGAGACTGTACAATAGTTATCCTTTTGTGTCTGGCTTATTTCACTCAACATAATGTCCTTAAGGTTCATCCATGTTGTCATATGCATCACAACTTCATTTCTTCTTACAGCTGAATTGTATGTATATACCATTTTATTTAGCCATTCATTGGTTGATGTAAACCTGGTTTGTTTCCAGGTTTTGAGGTGTGAGATGATATCTCATTGTAGTTTTGATTTTCATTTCCCTAATAGCTAGTAATGTTGAACACTTTTTCATGTGCTTTTTCACCAATTGTATTTCCTCTTGGGAGAAATGTCTATTTAAGTCTAAGTCTTTTGCCCATTTTTAAATTGGATTGCTTGCTCTTTTATCAATGAGTTGTATCTCTTTATATAGCATGGAAATCAAACCCATTTTGTGAGTTGCCTTTGCACCTTCTTGACAAAGTCCTTTTTTTTTTAAAGATTTATTTATTTATTATTTATTTATTTATCCCCCCCTTGCTGCTTGTGCATGCTGTGTCCATTCGCTGTGTGTTTCTTCTATGTCTGCTTATCTCCCCCTTGCTGTGAGGTCTTGCTGCATCAGCCCACCGCGCCGCGCGGCCTGCCCTCACAAGGAGGCCCCGGGAAGCGAACCCGGGGCCTCCCATATGGTAAATGGGAGCTCTATCGATTGA
>JAQZBX010020110.1:8226-33360 GCA_029593785.1 Cabassous unicinctus
AAAAAAAAAAAAAAAAGAATTTATTAAAAATCAGGGACATGGCTTTTACTTCCAGTTAGGATGTAGAAATCTCAAGATACAGTTGCTTCCACCCTAACTCCAAGAAAATAAAAACAAGTTAAGCAAAAAAAAGAAAGAAAATTACATATTTGTTTAACCCATCAGACAGCTGATAAAACAAAGAAAGCTAAATGAACTTAAATGCAGAAAGTGATGAGCCCTTCTTGGGAGAAAGGAGACTCATGACTTTTTTCATTGCTAGAGAACAAGAAATCTGCCAAAGATGGGATTAAGAAGAACTGGAAAACCTTGGAATAAAAATTTAGCAGTTCTGTATACGGGTGGGCTTGAGAGATTGGAATCCAGAGAAGCTCCAGACAAAGAAGGTGAATCTACATTCACCCCCAGATCAATCCTCTGACATTCATCAGTTGTATGGGGGCAGTGTTTTAAGACCTGGTCAGGAGGCTCAGGGAGATGCCCTGCGCTGCCTCCTCCAGGGCAAGGCAGTGGAAGAAATGCCAATCTAATGCCGATCTTAGACAAGTTCTTCCAAAAGAGGAAACATTTCCTAATGCATTTTAAAAGGTGAGGATTTCACTGAATAGTGAAGTGTGACCAAAAAAACTGCATGACACAATTTGGCTTTATCCCAGGAATGCATTGTTTATTTGACATTTGAAAATCAATCATTAATAGAATTTAAAAATATATTTATTATCATCTTAATAGATAGAGGAAAACATTAAAGAAAATTCAACATTGATGATAAAAGCACTCAAAAAATAAGCTATAGTAGGAAACTCAATCTGATAAATAGCATCTACAACTACCCCTCTACCTAACAGTGAAATTATTGAACACATTGCCCCCAAGAATGATAATACACAAGTATTTCCATGCCACCAATTCTGTTGAATATTGTACCATTGGTTTTACTCACTGTAATTTGGCTAGAAATGAATGTTTGAGTGAATGGACAAATAATAATAAATAAAGAAGTATGTAAAAGTTAGAAAGGAAGAAAAAAAACAGCCTTTATTCATAAATGATATGAATACTTAGTTTAAAATCCTACAGATTCTACCAAAAAATAATTCTAGAAGAAATAAGTGAATTTAACCAGGGTTGCTCAATCCAAGGTCTATAGAGAAAAACCAATGGTATTTCTAAATACTAAAAGCAAACAATTGTACCTTAAAAATTGTAAAATTACACAATAGCATAAAAACATAAAATTCCTAGGGGAAAATTAACAAAAGGTATATTAAGACTTTTATGCTAAAAACTTCAAAATAACGCTGAGAATACTCACATACCTATGCCTATGAAAATTTATTTTTGATAAGGTGTCAACGTAATTCAATGGGAAAAGGATTGTCTTTTCAACAAATGATGTTGGAACAATTAGACATCCCCATGTAAAATAATAATAATAACCTCCATACTCAACAATTATCTGCCTGAGCTGAATCATCAACACAAATGTAAAAGATAGAACCATAAAACTTTCAAAGAAAATATTTTTGTGACCTTGATGTAGGTAAAGATTTTTTAAAGAGTACACAAAAATGACAAAACCCACACAATTTTTTAGGTTGTGACAAAATATTTAATGGCCTGTATCCATCATTGCAACGTCAGTCAGGACAATTCCACTGTTCCGAAAATGCTCCCATATTACACCTGTTTTTCCCTCTCCCTCCCCTCAGAACGTCTGGTGGCCACTGTCTCCCCATCAATGATAAAAGTTCTTCCATTGGTAGAATAACAATTAGTCTATGGTAGAATAACAGTAAGTCTACTCTAGGTCATGGTTCATTCCCCAATCCTGAAGATTCTAGGATGGTGATGCCCACTCCACCTCTAATTGAGAGGGGGGTTAAGATCCCATGGGGGAGATGGATGGGACTATCTTGCTTGCAGTTATAGCCTCTCTCTATTCCTTGGGGTGGTCATTGTCCATCATCATCTCCTTGTTTGTTGTCCTGGGTGAGTCCAATAAACTGGAGAGTAGGTGCTGCAATGCTGTTGAGACTCAGCACCCGAATGGTACATGGACAGCCCAAAGATTTAAGTCTCTTGGACATCTACCTATCAAGTCTAGTACTAACTATAGGTTCAAATAGAAGGGGCAGAAGAGCCATGTGTAGGGAAACTAACTTACAAAATTGTGTAAACTATAATGTAAACTATGATCCATGATTAGTGGCAATGCTTCAATATGTGTTCATCAATTGTAACAAATGTACAACACTAATGAAAGATGTTGTTAATGGGGGAAAGTGTGGGAGGGGGAGGGAGGAGGCATATGGGAATCCCCTATATTTCTTATGTAACATTTATGTAATCTAAGGTATTTAAAAAATTTAAATTAAAAAAGGTATTAAAATGAATAAACCTATAAAAGTTGATACATTTAACTTCATCAGAAATAAAATATTCAATACATTATAAAACAGCATTAAAACTAGATGCAAGCAATCAGCTGGGGAAAAATATTTCCAAAACATATTATGTAATTAGAATACATAAAGGAAGTATATAAAAGAAAAACAGCCCTAATTATAAATGGGCAAAGGACTTTTGAAAAGATCCTTCAGAAAAGAGGATATACAACTGGGCAATAAGAATATAAAGAAATAAACATTGAACATCTTTATCATCTGTGAAATGTAAAGTAATATCAGAATAAAATACCTTTTTTAATCACATGACTAAAATTTAAAAGTTTGAAAATATTAAATATTGGTGAGGACATGGAGCAATTAGCAGTTGCTTTGATGTGTTTAAAAAAAATAAATCACTTTGGAAAACTGTTTGCGGTTACAAACATATAAGGTTAAAAATACATCTATTCTGTGACTAAGTGATCCCACTGCTAGAGAAAAATGAAAACATATATCCAAAACAAAAATCTTGGATAATAACAGTCATAGTAGACTTTTCCATATTAGCCCCAACCTGGAAACAATCCAAATTCACTGACATATAAGTGGAAAATCAAATTGTGCTACATCAGTGAAATATCACTCAGCAAGATAAAATAATTAACTACTAATACATGCCAAAACATGTATGGACCTTATTAAGCATTATATTGAGCAAAAGATGCTAGATACGGAAAATGTATACATGATGTGCTTCCATTCTCATCACGTCCAAGAACAAGCAAAACCAATCTTGGGTGACAAAAATCAAAACAGATTATGGAGGGAAGGAGATTCATTGGGAATAGGCCCAATACAACTTTTCTGCATGATGGAAATGTTCTTGATTTTGATTGGGTTAGTGGTTGTATAGAAGTATGTAATGTCAAAACCCAATGCACTGTGCATTTTTATATATAAATTATATATCAATAAATAAAACATAATATTTAAAAGACATTTATATGTGTTAAGTTGGACAACACAAATATAGATACTGCCAATGAATATGTATATGAATTTTTCATATCATGCAGTATAGTGCCTAAATTATTTTTAGAGTGAATACAAATCTTTTATATGAATGTTTCTTTTTTGCCTTAAGCACCATTACATAATGTTTCATACTCAGGCTATTATTATTTTAAATGTATTACAGATAATGAAACAAAGCAATGTATATCAAGAAGACGACAACTGAAAGAAAAATTTACCATTTAAAGCTCTTTCAAGCTATAAAGGAGAGTTTAATAAATGAAAGTAACTTAAAAAAGATTTTATTCTTTCAATGTAAATGTTATATACTGATTAGATTTGTTTTATCTTAAGAGCAATTTTATTCTACATTTTCCCACTGAACTGCTTTACTTGGATTGGGGGATGGCACAGCATTAAAAATACCATATTAGTTAATATAAATATAGCTAGTATATTTAAAAAGAGGACGCTTAGGAAAGTTTAAAACACTTGTCACTTGGTATGTTGTACATACGCCTGTGAGTACCTAAAGGTTTCTCCCCTCCCTGCATTCCTACTTGTATCAATTTCTACCAAAAGTGAGTTACTACAGCTTTACTGAACTTTTCCCCTTCTTTGAAATTTTCAGGATATTCTCTTTGGGTATAACTGTGTTACTGGAAACTGTATTACCCTGCTTTCCTAAAAACAATTTCATGCATCAAATCCCACAAGAAACCTGGACAGGACCAAGCACCATTGTGAAATATGTGTGCTATTCAGTTAACTCAGTGCTATCCCCAAAAGGACAAACCAACTTCAACATCTATGTAGAAGAAATAATAGCAATATTTCCATAGAGAAAATCAGACCACCAAGAACAAGAGTATGTCCGCTTGAATGCAGCAGAATAATGGCTATTTTCTAATTTCATATTTATTATTGATTGTCCCTCAATGATATTTTAAAAATAAACATAAACCTTTTATTGTTTTATTTTGTAATTGTTTCATCCAAATTGTATAGCTTAAACATTTTTGATAGGGACCAAGAAGCAGCTGGTGGGAAGTTCAAATGCAGGTCAGCATGTAGCATGAGCTAAGATCTTTAAAAGGCCTAAACTAGAAGAGCACTAAAAATCAATGTGTTGTAATGTGAAAAGGCAGTCCTCAGTCTTGTACACAAACAATGTGCAGAAATGTGGACAGGGTGTTGCCTTACAGATATGATGTATTCTGAAAGCCCTAACAAAAATTTGCAAACATAAAACACAAAGAGTCCAAGTCTCTTGTCTCCTGCTGTCAAAGTCTCAGATGAGCTAAATGGGTAGTAAAATGCCCTTGTATTGAACTCAATAGATGCTATAAAATTTATATGGTTTGTAAAAAGCTACTTTATAAGATAACCCCTCTGATAAGGACTGGGGTAGAGAGAGAATGACACAGGGAGCACAAGAAAGACAGATATAGAATAAGGGAATCATTAGGGATTGTGAAATGTCAAGAAACTGGGGGAAGAAATTATTCATTCTCATGTTCCTTTTTTGTGTCTTGCCATGTCACTTCATTTGTATGTATTTTTTCAATTGTTAACATTTTATATTATAATGCATTAAAGCTAATTATTAAGGAATAAAATCACTCCTGACTCCAAAATTATATTTCTTCTGCTCTGTGTGTCTGAATGACACCTATAGGTCCACTGTAACCTCACTCTATTTACAATAACACCTTATCTAACAAAAAGGACTATAAGCAGCAATAACAGTTTCTCCCTTTTTTATATTGATATAATAGAAGGTTCTCAAAATTAAATGACAATTTAAAAAATACATGTTAAAGCAGAAGGGATATATTTTACCTATGCAATTTTTATTCATGAAATGTCAAATATATATTGGAGATTCCTGTTATCCAAGGGAAAACAAAAAGAAAAGATATTGTACTACAAAATAAACAAGTTGTCAAGAGAGGCCAGATTTTCCTGAGACTTTATTTTTTTTTTAATTTGCCATCATAAGTCCTTACAGAAGACATTGATGATTATGGTGGAAATGTCTTCCAAAGTTGTTTAAAAAAAGAAAAACACAGATAGTCTTAATGAAACCCTTTTGTGTCAACCTTCCATAATATTCAACTCTACTGCTTAAAAAAAAATTTTACTGGTTAATGAAGACCTCTCCTCTGCAGGATTTCACTAATGGGATTTGAGTAGGTAGGTTTTGGTTTTCTAAATTTTTATATATAGGGAGAGAGACCTTAGACTATGCTGGGAGAAGAAAGCATAGAATGTCCCTCAACATTTCTTTAATGATCATTCCTGCTTTCAGTGTAAACAGTTTTGGATGAATCCAAGTGTTACATTCATGCAGAGATGCATGTTCTTACAATAGAAGATGTGCAAGTTCAAACACAGACTGTCAGTCTCTAGTTTCTCTTATATCTCCCATTCACTTTTTAAATTGCCCAGTGATTATTTGGTTTAAATAATAAAGTTGATTATTATAGACCACAAATGTTTAACAGAAATCTGTTTTTAAAAGACTGGAAGAATATAAGCAGTTTCTATTCAGAGGCTTCAGGCAATTTCAAGAATAACAAGTTTACTTTTGGCAGTTCTAAATTTTACATTTAAAATAGGTCTGGTTTTTAGAATGCTGGTGATAAACTAAGCCTGATTTATTGTATGACCATCCTGTATGGGAAAAGACTATAACTCTAGGTATCTTTGGTCAACCTTAAGAGATATAACAAGGGGACGGATGTGGCTCAGGTGGTTGGGCGTCCATCTCCCATATGGAGGGACCTGGGTTCGATCCCTGGGACCTCCTGGTAAAAATTTAAAAAAGAAAAATATAGAAAGCGTGTGGGCCATGAGGCCTCATGCGTGTGCACCAGCAGGCCCTGCGTGCGGGTGTGCCACCAGGCTCCGCGAGCCACGCAGCAAGATTATGACGTAACAGGAGCGTGACACAAGGGAGAGCCAAGACAAGACGCACAGAAAAACCAGGAACTAAGGTGGCACAGGTGGTAGGACACCTCTCTCCTACTTCGGAGGTTCTGAGGATTGAATCCCAGTGAAGACAGGAAAAGGATAAGAGAGGGCAGGAAATAGACACAGAGTCACCCAGCAAATGGACACAAAATAGCAAAAATGAGGGGGGGGGTAAAAATGGATAAAGGTAAATAAATAAATAAATAAATCCTTCAAAAAATGTATAGGGGAGGAAGATATGGACTGTAGTTTGTAGTAACACTTTAACGATGCTCCTTCATGATTTGTTGCACAACAATGCAGGGTGTTTGTGGGGGGGTGACATGTGGGAGCCCTGTATGATGTTATGCATGGTTGTTTTGTAAGTTCACGATGTTTACTGAACACTTATAGTTTATATATGTTCATGTATGAATGATATACTTCAATAAATTGTTTAAAAAATAAAATAATCTTAAATTTTGATCACTCTAGAGAGGAAGAGATATACTTGGGGTTTTGTTTGTTTACATAAATTAAGACAATTAATGTAGATACTTATATTATGTATAGTTTTGTTATACCAAAAATATTTATAACAGTAAAAAAATAAACACATAAATTGAATGCAGTTGCCTACGCTATAGACAATAATATTGAAGTTACATGTAATTTCTACTCATGGTAATTTTTCCTTTTAATTTCTTTTTCATAAATATAAACATTCAAGATATCTACACATATATAGGCACATGCAAAGAGAAAATATACCTGAATATCTGTGTTGTCGTATATGCATTTGTTTAGATATCTTAACTACAGTTACTTTAGGTATGAAGAACAATAAACAGTATTTATTTTGTAGACAAAGGTTACAGGAAAAAATTAAAGATTTTAATCTTCTTTGAAAGTATACAGTTGCCATTTTAGACCAAATTTGCAAAATCCTTTTATTAATAATAATTTTAAAAGTCAGACATCAATAATAACTGGAATATCAGAAGTGTGAATCTTAATTCATTTTATTATAAATGTTAGAAATTCAACATGAAGTAGGGGATAAAGTATTTTTAGCCTCCAATATCCAAGAAGACTACATCATGACAAAAAAGTCAAGAGATTTTGATATAAAAACTGGAAACTTTAAACGTTTCAGTCTTACAAGGCTGCAGTCAACTTCTTTAGTCAGTGTAGACACAGCCTTTTTTTTCTAGCGCTGAGAACCTACATTTTTGTAGATTCTTTAAGGATACCAAGCAATATATATCTTACTTCCTTTTTGACTGATCAGTGAGACAGAGAGAAGGACAGAAATCTCATTTCCAACACTCAATATACTATGGGCAAAGTGTCCTTCTCTGAAGAAAAAGAAATCACCTGTATTTGGAATTAACATAGAATATGTCATCATCAGATTGGAATGTTTCTAATTAAGTTTTTATTTGTGGCAATACTTACCTCTAGCTCTATATAGCAATAACAATACTTGAACATTTTTGAACTGAAAGTTATGTACACTGTTGGGTAGGCAGCATGAGCTTATAGCATTTATAAAACCAATATTAACAATAATTAAAATATTACAACTAAATATTTTATTATATTTCAAATTACTTCAGAAAACAATGTTTTAGGCACTGTTGTCCTCTATGCCAAATGATTTTAATCTTTTCTACCTTCATTATATTAAATGTTGTTTCTACCCTTCATAATTATAGTTTTTATCCCAAAGACTCCTAGTAAATGTACAGTCAGTTACTCATTATGCGATCACTGTGTTCCACTCAATAAGCTATTTTTACAAGTAGACAATTAGGTCTAAACAGAATTCCTAACTGAAATAAATCAAAATTTACAAATGTTTGGCTTATTTTTAGTTCTAGCATATTAGATTTGTGATTGAATCTTTCAGTTGTTTAAAAGGCCTGCATTTGACCCCATCTAAAAGTTTCTTTAAAATTACTCAGGTCTTGGATTACAACTTTATTTTCACTGTGAAAACCTTGTTTGAAACATTCATTTTGAGAAGTTTGACTGAATATCAGTTTTTGATTCTCAAAAGTAAAAATTGCTTTTGAGATGCAGTATACATGAAGCTGAAAGAATGTTTCCTCTTCTATACCTCACCACCATTCTTAGAAGTGAACCAAAAATGAAAAAAACAAAAGCCAATAATTTAGATTTTTACTTGTGATAATTTTATTTTTTTCTGTTTATTTTTTAATAATTTGAAACTAATCTTTGAGGGAACCCCAGTTCAGCAATGAGACACTTCTAATTTTGTAAGGTCCAAGAATGTGCAATTTAAAAATGTGGAAAGGGAATTAATGAAAGACACTAGTTTGAAGTGTTAACTGCAGCAGTGTTTGTAATTGTGATGGCATGGGGAAAACATTTCTAGTTTTCCAAACAGTTTATACAGTACTAATGCTGAGATTCACATTTGCCTTTGGGAAGCAGGTGCACATGTATGCAGGTATGCACACTTCATATTTAACAGTAGTACAGCAGGCACGATAATAGCAAGGAGAGCCTGCAATACACACACAAATGAAGGACTCTGAATGGACTTTACAATGGCAGTCCACACCCACTCTCGATTCTTTTGGCAACTGAAGAGACAAAAACTCTCTTGTGAACTTCTCAGGGAGGTAGCATTCCAAAGACTGTCACAGTCTTGCCAAAGCTCTCCCCATAGCAAGGTAGACATAACATGGCACACTTGTAGGGACTCAAGATGACAGAATTCTGGGTTAAGAACACCGAGTGGGTTTCCAAAAAGACTGAGTGTCATATTATTGAGTTTGCAAGAAAAAAAAAAAAACAAAACAAAACTAAACAAGACAAAAAACAAGGTTCTCAGAGCCATGGATAAGAGTGCAGAGAAGTAAGGGCAAGAACTAGAGAGTTCCATGAAAGGATACCATTTGGAAGGTGTCTCTCCAGAGATACTTTCTCATTGGGGAGTGGGGAAAATTTTACCTAGCATACAAAGAAAAATCTTTCCTTTCTTCTTCATAAATACTCTTACTTACTAAAGTAAAATCCCATATGCCCATATAGCAGGGGTTCTTAAACTTTTTTGTTCCACAGTTGCCAGTCAGCTGAAAACCATGGACCCCTTACTAAGTCCACACTATACTGTGTATTATTTAATAAATACATCACAATTGCACCAACATGTCCCCACAAAAATAATGTTTTCTTTGAATTTCAATTCAAGCTCACGGACCTGTTGTTAAGAACCCCTGCCATATAGTTTTGTGGGATGGCACTGCAAAGAATCAAGGAGGAAGAGGAAATGTTGGATACCCCCAGCCCCTCTGAGAGTCCATGGTCAGGAAGCAATGACCTATCTAAAGCCTGAGTCCAGGACACCTGGGTGGTGGCCCACAGGATAGGAAGAGATGCTCAAGGGGAGGCTGGAGGAGTATCACACACAGAGGAGAAACTGCGAGGCGGACAACTTGGAAGCTATGAAACAACTCCCTCTTTATTTTTTCCCACAAACAGTGGGAGCTACTCCTTTAAAAAAAAAAAAAAGAAAAAAGGAAATATCAACTTTTGGAGTATAGGTATGAAAAGCGGAACCCATGATAATGCGTTATGTTTTTAAATATAAATATTTCTTGCTTGATTTCAAATACTTTTTTTTTTTTTTTGCCTTGTGGCAGCATTTTGAGGCTAATGGTTTAAGCTGGTACTTCCACTCCAGCTCCAGCTACATATTTGAAATTTAAATTTCATGAAATGAGAAACACTTTCATCATGGCTTTCATTAAAGACGAATTCAAAAACTTCCTCAGAGATGAATGAACTGGCTCTACCTCATGCTGGCACACGTGGGCCCCTGTGGGCTGGGGGGAGTGGGGCCACAGCTGCCAGGCACTGAAAGCCGCTTCACCTGCTGGAGCCTCCATCTTCTGAAGGTGGGCTGGAGAGATGGCTTTTAACTTCCTGGCTTCCCAGTGGAAACAAAGAAAATAATTTGCTCTGTTAGATCATGGCTTGTCTTGGAAATAATCCAGCCTGGGGAATGCTTTAATTTTTGCAAGCATTTTGAAGATATCAGCAGTGAAAGAGGGTACTGTGTGCATGAGCAATTCAGGAATTAAAATAACACACTAGTTTTTAACTGTGAAGCATGTGAACTATTCAAAAGGAAATGTCTTAGAAATGTAACTATACCTCTCAAACTAAAATGTTGCTAAATGATCATATCTACAAAGAATTAGAGAGCTACCTAGTTGTAACTGCATTGTTTTAGGATCTATTTATCTAACTAAAGGAAAATTTTATACCTGATTTTCACCGTCCTTTTGTTCATATTGATCTTTATCATAGTTTAGAAACAGAGCAAAACATTCCCAGGCACAAAAGCAGAATAATCTGTGCCTCCTTATTACACCAGAGACCTTCTAAGTAGCAGAGGATTTTGATTTAGATTCAGGCATTAAAATTAAATCACACATCCTAAGGAAAAGTGATCTGTAATAATGAAAGTCACACACATGGGATATGAAAGTGCTATTGAATAATGAAGAAAACTACAGTTGCAATGTGTGGGGCCACTATGATTTAATGAAGAAAGCTTTTGAAAACAAATTTCCTCTTCGTTGTCGTCTACCGATTGCTGGCATATTAGCAAACAAATTACTGGAAGACATGAATATTATAAATTAGAAGAAATTATTTATCCTCGATTCAAGTAGCTTCATTTTACGGATGCGTTGTGGAGGTTGTTAGGTCAGTGCCTTGAGGTAAAATTGCAGGGCAGAGCCAGTTCGTTCTGCAGGAACAGGTCACAACTGCTTTCCTTCTGTAACAGTTACATGGTGACCTAGCCACCTGGTAGTGAGAAAGTGCGTGGTTCGGATACTGGCATTTCTCTCATTACCTGTGCTTCTGGGCTTACTTCCTTTAACACCACCCAAGGCACTGACTGAGGGCAAAATCTTTCTGCATCAAGTCTAAGCTATTTTGAAAGCTCTGAAATTTGGTCTTTCTCTTCTCTAATTCTTTTAAATCAACATCTTTATCTTGTTCAGTCCATTTTAAGATTCCTGATTAAACTCTTTATTATGACTGTTAACCAGGTTACGAGCTTTATAACATTTTTTACAAAGATACTTTTATCCCCTGTTGGTGATAAGGATCATTATACAAAATACCTTTTTATTAACAGATTTAACAGATGAGGAGGGTCATCCAGTGAACTTATGCAAAGGGCTTTATCTCTCCATCTAATTTTTTGTGAGTAATTTTTATATCACTATGTTTTGGGAAAATACTTAGCAAGTCTCTATAACTTTGATTTGAGTTACAAAAGAATGCCTTTTTCACATAGTTCTCATAAACCAGGAGGGTTCTGACTTGGTTGTGGGAAGAAAAAATGCCAGTCCAGCTATTATCAAACCACTTTCTGACTTATGTTATATAATTTTGCATTGATTTCACTTTAATATCTGACTTCTATGGAATTTAAAAGTATTTATTACATAACTCCACGTTTAACAAGGAACCACTGAGAGATCTGTTAAAAGGGAATTACTTTCTATTCATATTTATAGGAAGGAAGGAAGGGAGGGAGAGAGAGAGGGACAGAGGGAGAAGGGAAAGAAAAGAAAAGAAAAAGAGAAGCACAGGAAATTCTAAATATTGTGACTTCTTGCTCTTAAAAAAGCTTTGGGTTTGCCTAAAATATTGATTTCAGCTCTCAATGTACACCCGAGTTTCAGAAGAATGTAGTGCAGAATCCCGAGACCTTCTGATCAAGGGCTCCTTTCTCCCTTAAGGTCAAGTTCTACTAATGCAAAGGATTTTTTCCTAAACAGCACATAAACTGAGGTCTCCAGTCATCAAATCCCAGACCCAGGATTCTGTGGGCCTGATCTTCTTTCTGAACCTTTGCCCAATTCCTCAAGAATTTCTAAAATAGTAAATGACAGAAACATTACCCTGGCTTTCTGACTATACAGACACTCTGTAATATAGCTGAAACAAGGTGAAACAAGTCCAGTAACATTTCAGTTACTGGACTTACACCTAAGGAGAATGGGAGGTATCCCCTCCCCTCCTCATGCTTGAGGAGGCAGCTGGGAGCCCAACTGGAGAGCAGGAGAAGCGCTTCTGAAGAAATGAGGAGGACCGTTTGAGGTTGGGGGTGTTGTTGGCAGTGTGGTGGTGGCGGTGATTGTAATCAGAGTGGCAATGCTGCTGCCAATTTCGATCTGGCAGAGGATGTAAGGAGTGGAAAGAGCAGAGGCAGAAAAGTAGGGGAAAGCCCGGATGTGACATGCAATCTCTCCAAGTGAAGGACTTTTAAGCACTTTCACTGTGACCCACAAAAAATATATATCGCATTGCTGACTGGGGATATGCAAACATATGTAACACTAAAACAAATGCTTCAAAAAGCAATACTTATACTATGTGTTATGCAGTTACATATTTTCTCTACTATTATTTTTCATTTTCTTATAGGTGGCTGTGGCCTGAAAAATTGATTTCATCATCCATCAAGGACTTGCAACTCACAGGGTGAACAAATTTTTCACTATGTAATCGCCTATAGCTTAAGTCAATTGACAAGAGTCGAGAAGCGCTTTGTGTGAATGCATTTCTTGTGGAAAGTGATATTTGTACCTGGAGTAATTTGGAACCAAACAAACAAACAAACAAAAAACCCTACAACATTTCAGCTGCAGAATGTGCCAGATTTCCCCTTGGGGTAGGAAAGGAGGCTTTGGGTAGCCTGAATTCAATGACTCCTTGAACCTCTTTGTACAAATTCAGAACTCCTGTGTGATTGGCTGAGGACTTATTATGACTGCTTCAGAGTCAAATTTCTCCCTGTGGGCCTTCCTTCCAAATGTACATAACAGTTGCAAAATTAACGCAAACCCCATGCAGAAAATTCAAACATACACCACTTTCCAGATAGCCAAATCCACAACTTCTAATTTGCCTTAGCATTCTCTCTATTTTTCTATTTTCTAAACATTTAAGAATATGTTGTATACATCATGCTCTTTGAACACTTAATACTTCCATGTACACTTGGTCATATTGAGGCTCCCTTGTTCATGGCATGTTGTTTCCCTATTGCAGCTTTCAGAATTCTCTCTTTATCTTTGGCATTTGGCAGTTTGTCTCAGTCATACGCCTCGGTGTTGGTTTATTTGGGTTTATCTTGTTTGGAGTTCACTGAGCTTTTCTGGTGTGTATATTCATGTCTTTCATTAAATTTGGGAGGTGTTCAGCCATTCTTATTTCTTGTCCTGGGCATGTGGCCCTAGGAAATGCCCTGTTTACACAGATCTGAATGTCCCCTCTTTCTGAGGAAACAGTCTGTATTAGTTAGCCAAACGGGTGCTCATGCAAAGTACCAGAAATCCGTTGGGTTTTATAAAGGGTATTTATTTGGGGTAGAAGCTTACAGTTATCAGACCATAAAGCAAAAGACACTTTCCTCACCAAAGTCTGTTGCCACTTGTTGGAACAAGACGGCTGCTGACATCTGCAAGAGTCCAGCCTTCCTTTTCTTCTTAAGGCTCCGTGGTCCCAGCTTCTTCCAATATCAGCTGTAGGCTGGGATAAGTCTTTCCTCTCTTTCGGGGCTCGTTCCTCTCTGGGCTTAGCTGCTGTGGTCTCTCCACAAAGTCAGCTGTAGACTATCAGACTCATTCTCTCTCTGGGGCCTCTGCCATGTCTATGGAGCATCTCTATTCGTCTCTGATCTTCTCCTGTGTGTTTGCTTCCCGGGGCTTCAGCATAAAAAACTCCAACTTTCTTCTCTGCCATGTCATTTTCTCTATGAGTCCCTGTCCACCAAGGGGGTGGGGACTCAACGTCCTACTGACATGGCCCAATCAAAACCCTAATCATAATTCAATCAAGTAAAAGTGAGACCTCTGAAGTTAATACAATCTAATATGCCCAGAGGAATGGACCAGTTTACAAACATAATCCAGTATCTATTTTTGGAATTCATAAATAATATCAAACTGCTACACAGTCTTTCCTCATGGTCTGGGCACTGCATTTTATGTCCAACAGCACGCAAGCCTTTGCCCCAGGCAGCTGCTATTTAACTGATTTCTCACTGTATTCTGTATGAGAACTCCGTAAGCTGCCTTCAACATGCATGGTAAGTTCTGGGATGGCGAGCCCATGACAAGTGTCCTGGTTCAGATCTTCAGGCTACCTCCAGAGATATTGGGTCATATATACATGATCCCTGCATGGAAATGAGAATTCCTTTGCTCCCCCAGGAAATGTGACCAGGGACCCATACCAGGAGCATAAGTGGGTCCATGATGAGCCAGAGAGGGGATGGAAGACAGATAAGCCAGTGTACCACAAGATGCTGCCATTTTTAAGTTGCCTTTTTCTTGATTTGGTGCTTCCCCTGTTGCTGCAACCCCTTAACTATTTTCTGGAGCTTTGAAAAAGATGGCTCCATCACCTCTTGTTTATTGCTTAAAGAGTCTGTGCAGGGATGGAACCCTGGAATGCCTCACTCTGCCATCTTGATGACCTAGCTTTTTAAACTTAAAAATCTTTATTTTTCTCTTTTAATTCCCAGCTTCTTATACCCTGCTTTAAATATAGTCAATGAATAGTGTATATCAGTAAGTAGAATATTTAATTTTGATTCATATTAATTAAGTTAAAAGATGCTTAAGATGTTTCTCGGTGATATGGGAGCAAACTGGAAAGATTTGAGAGACTCTAAACTAAAGATGATTCTACTTTAGACTTGGAATTTTAATTACATCTGTAATATAAATGCACACAAGTACTAATAATATATAATTGAGTGCTACTATGTGTTATGTAGGGTAGGTGTAGAGGGTAGATTTATACAACCTTAACTAGTTGTATAACTTACTGAGTCTCAGTTATTTGCAACTTTCCAGTTTCACAGGGGTAAAATTAAGAGAAGACAAACCTCTACCTTACAGGTTTGGAATGTAAATTATATAAGAACATGTGTGAAAGGGCTTTGAAACTATAAAGTACTCTCTCTACATAAATGCTTTGGGAATTGACGAGCAATGATATTCAATGGTGTTGAACTTGTCAGAAAGGTGTTCCCAGATCAATTGAACCTTGTAAATTTGAATAAGCATATGGAATATGGAAGGGTCCTCCGAGTTAGTATTTAAATTATGGCTTCTTCCTCAAAGTGTGGAATGAAAGACCAATGATAAAATATCATAAAATATTATTTTCTGGCTCACACCTGCTATACTTAAATGGTATTAATGGACAAGTTTTAAACATGCCTACTGGTTTTAACACACAGGAAACTAAAGGTCAAGAACAACTGCTCAAAGATAGTATGTAATTCTTTCATACTTTCTGCTATAAATGCCTATCTCTTCTTTTTATGTTATTGATGATTTTATACATAAACATAATTAAAAAGAATACAACCCTGTATTTTAAATAAACTGTTTATCATTTTTAGAAAACTTCTAAAAAAAGAAAAATAATTTTAAGAGAGAAAAAATTTTTTAAAAAAACATAATGCTTTCTAAAAATCTTAGAGACAGTAAATAGAAAATGGGCCTATTCCCTACATATTTATTGGTACCAATAAAGTGGGTACCAATGTGGGAATGTTCTTTTGGGATCTATGGTAGGGAAGCGACACTGATACAGGGTGTCAGTGGCAGAGGGATGTGTGGGGAGGGGAATCTGGGGGCATGCTCTATGGGATATGTTGTTATAGGGTGTTTTCTCAATGGGTGGAGACCCATATAGTAACTAACAAAATATTAAATTTGCATCCTGCATAGTCCTGTACTTTCTCAAAAATCTCTGGAATATATAAACAGTTCCCAATAAAAGAAAACAGGCCAATATGTCAAGCCTTCAATATTAATACTTGTATTTATGAAACTTATTCCTCTAATATTGAAACTTAGCCTAATAATAACTAATGCCTAAGAGTTACCTCCTGAAAATCTCCTTGTTACCCAAATGTAGCCTTTCTATAAGCCAAACTCAATAAATAAAATCACTACCTTACCCCCAACTTGTGACATGACTTCCAAGGTTGAGCCTCCCTGGCACTGAAGGATTACTACCAAGTGCTAACTAGCAATGTATTGGGGAAAAGACCTTGACCAAAAGGAGGGAACTTTAAGTATAAAAGAGTTTTTATGACTAAGAGATTTCAAAATGAGTCGGAAGGTCATTTCAGAGGTTCAGACACTTATGCAGGTCTCAGGCATAAGAGACTACCACAGTAAACACAGCACTCCAACAGGAGTGCTCTCAAGGGCTCTAGAGATGTCCAGACATTATAGTCAAGGCAGAAAACCCCATGAAGTTAGCATCACGTCAGTGGGCCTTATCTTGGAATATATGATAATCTAGTTCCGCAATATTACAGAGTTAGACTCATTTATAATGTCCCTATTCATGATTCTTCTACCCCTTTTATTTGAACCTTTAATTAGTACTATACCCATTAAATATATGTCCCAGAGACTTAAATCTTCTGTCTGTTCAGATGTCAGTTGATCCTGGAATCTCAGGAGGGTTGCGGCCAACACCTACTCTGCAGTTCTTTGGACTTGCCCAGGACAACTAACAAAATGATGATGATGGACCAGTGCCATCCCTCCAAAAAACAAAGAGTATCCACAACTGCAAACAAAACAATTCCCTCCGCTGCCCCGTAATACTTAAGGCCCCGCTCAATCCGAAGGAGAGTGGACATCATCACAAATTCCTCAAGACTGAGGAATGAACAAATATAAGAGGGAAATGCATCCATGGACCAAAGTAGACTTATTGTTATTGTAGTAATGCAAGAACTTGTAACATTGAAATAAAGTTAGTGGTTGTCAGAGGTTCTGAAGGGAGGGGAAGGGAAGAATAGGTGGAACATAGGGCATTTATGGTACATTGGGATTGTTCTGTATGATATTGCAGAATAATGGATACAAGTCATTATACATTTTTTCAAACCTATAAAACTGTACAGTGCAAAGTGTAAACCATAACATAAACTATAGACCTATGTTAGTAGCAATGCTTCAATATTGATTCATCAATTGCCTCACTAATGTAGGAGGTTATCAATAGGGGAAATAGGGGGGCAGGGGTGGGTTCTATGGGAATCCCCTATACTTTCAATGTAACATTTCCTAATCTAAAACTTCTCTAAAAATAGTTTATTATAAAAAGGTCTCAGTTTTGAAATTCAAATGCTTTTATTCTAGTATTACAATCAATTAATTGTTCGCCTTTTTTTCTTACAATTGAAACTCATTCTTTAAATTAAAGCTTTGGGGAAAACTGGTATTATAAAAGAAAAATATATTTGTGTGTGTGTGAGAGAGAGAGACAGAGAGAGAAAGAGAGAGAGAGAGACAGAGAGAGAGAGATTAAGCACTTTGTGTCAGATACAAGAGAATGTCTGAGAACCTCTCTGCAGGTTGCTTCTGCCCACCCTAAGGTACCCCACAAGCACAATGAGACTACTGAAATAGCTCTGAAGACCTAATTTGAGACTTCTGGTCTTTGGCTTTATGTCAGGAAATAAAGCTTCTGAAGGATAGTGTTTATGTCACTATGGGAAAATTTTATCTTTAAAAGTAATTGTCAAAATTAACCATTCTTTCTGTACTTATTAGAAGTAATATTATCTATTTATTAGAAGTAATAATGTTTGATAGTATTCCATGTAAATTATTCTGGACAGAGTTTATGTATGAATTTGAAAATCATAGTATCATGATTGGATAATCCAGTTGGAATCAACTTTCATTATATTAAAAAAAGTCAACATATTTTCATTAGATTACCACATTAAAATTAATTTTCTCAGTAGATGGCACCAATGCTATCTAGCTCCTTTATATATTTCCTTACTTTTTTTAATTAACAAGAAAACCTGTCTGAGAATTCACAAATAATTTCCACTAAAAATGAAACTTAACAAATACATAAACTATGAAACCAATGTTAACAGTGCTACAATTCTCTAAAACATAAGTCCAATAAAAATATTCTTGGCAAAGATAGCATCTGTGAACATGCTATGATGTGTAGATATCAAGCTGAATGGGTATTTATTAATCATAGCAAAATACCCATTCAAAATAAATTGCATGTGTGCTAAGAAGCATTCAGAATATCATAAGACAAATTGTAGTACTCTTTTTAGCCCTATCTTGAATTGTAACCTGAGATATGCCATTGCATTTAGTTCTCTGTTGGCTGTCATTGCTCTTTCTGTAACTGATGTATGTTTGTACAGAAATTCACACTGGCCTTTCTGTGACTCTGTTTCATGGCCGAAAATGGTTCGCCACTATCAATGTTAACAATGAATAATTGATACCCAAGGAATCTGATGACAAAAATTTACATATTTTATTTGATCTTGTTCAATTGGAGGATATAAAGCCAGCAATGGGAGTAATGTGAACTAATTTTGCAGTACCTTGAGATCTAGACAAAAGGCATCAGGATGCGTTTTTAAAGCGACAGCAATGACAGCCAAGAGTGAGCAGGTAGGTGACATTTACTGAATAGCTTAAATTGATAGGACTCAAAGAGGCAAGGTGGGTTGAATCCAGCTCTGACAGTGAGACATGGCCTTCACAAATCAGGTCCTGACAGCCCCATCACGACAGGCTGGGCGAGGAGCAAAAGGAATAATCGTGCTTTGCTTTTGTTTGGAGGGCAGGCCGGCCCGCGCTGCGCGGTGGGCTGATGCAGCAAGACCTCACAGCAAGGGGGTGATAAGCAGACACAGAAAAAACACACAGCGAATGGACACAGCAAACACAAGCAGCAAGGGGGGGATAAATAAATAAATAAATCTTTAAAAAAAAAAACAGTCTATGAGAATAAAGTTCAATGACCTCCATGGAATCCTACAACAGTATTCTTACCTATCACATCCTTATCATCTGCATATATACTCATGAATAAGATAACTCAATAAAGGCCAAAAATCTCATTTTGTTTCAAAATGTATAGATACAGCCCAGGGATTAAACTAATATACCAAAAACCATCTGTGTAACATCCTGAAGTTGTCTCTTGACTATTTTCTAAATGTTACATATAGTTTTTACCTCCATTTCTGGGGATCAGCCATCTCGGTTTGCCTGGGACTGGGGAATTTTCAGTGATTTGGGACTTTTAATGCTAAAACTAGTAAAGCTGCAGGCAAATTGTGAAGAGTTGGTCAGCATAATTTTTTTCTCTCCATGTTTCTGTTAAATGTAGATGATTAAAAATGCCCTTCCCTCTCAAGTTTGTGACTTTAGTGCCAATAGGCGGGGGGAGGGGCATATTTTTGAAGAAGAAACTAAGGTGAATTTAGTTGTAAATTGTAAGGTATAAAGAACAGTGAATTTACAACAACAAATTTAATACTCATTCTTGGAGGGACCCTCAAGGGGGAAACTGGCATTCATCTGTAATCATCAATTTATGTATGCATTATCATTTTCACAATGGTGAAAATTCTTGCCACATTAAAATGTAAATTAAATATACTTCAAGATCTCACTTAGAATCCTTTAGGGAGCATTCACTAATATAGTTCAGATCTTTAAAATAAAACTGGAGCTGTATTAGACAATAAATTAATACTTTGCAAAGTTTATTGCCAAAACTAAATGCATACACATTAATAAACCAAATTATTATTTTTTATTTGTGCAATGATTAGTGGCTGAACAAGTCCATTTAATAGAGCATTTAGAAGTTAGTAATGCAGCCTGTCTGCTCTTTCAGAAAACTATTTGTACTCCTCCATATTTCATTTTTTGAACCATGTTAGAAAATGGATACAATATAAGCTCTCTGTGAAATAATTCTTGACATTGCTGGCCAGAAAGTAAAAATTTGATTTGTTTTCCATATTAAGATTCAATTAAAATAATTTTCATAAAGTTCTCTTGAATGTGTTCATTTCTTTTGTGAAATAATGTTTCATTGCTGTCTAGATGTGTGTATAGTAGTATGACAACAAAGGGATATTCTCTAAAATCATATTTTCCTTCTTGTTTTTCCTGTTGTTCACTCCATTCTATCTGCAAGTTTTTTTCCAAAGTAGTTCTTTCAGCTGGCAGCTTCTCTTCTTTCCACTGCTAGCACCATTATCTTTTTCTAATTGCAACAGCCTAACTATTCTTCCCATGCCTGCTCTTATCCCAGAGACTCCATTCTGCATTCAGATGCTAGACGGATCTTTGTGAATAAAAAGT
Source organism: Cabassous unicinctus (assembly GCA_029593785.1). NCBI lineage: Eukaryota > Metazoa > Chordata > Mammalia > Cingulata > Chlamyphoridae > Cabassous > Cabassous unicinctus. Next base: position 28,832 of record JAQZBX010020110.1, read on the forward strand.
AAGATTATCATTCCCTAATTTAACACCCATGCATGGTTTGCCCGTGCCTAGAATAAGTCAGAACTTTTTCCAAGGCTTTTTGTGAACTGGCCAGCCCCTTACTTCCTCGCCTCACGTGATATCATTTCCCATGACCCCTGCCCAGCACCTCCATTCCTCAGGGACACAGGTTTCTCTCCCTTCCCCTTCAGGAACAGATTTTTTCTCTCTTTGTGGCCTTTGCACTTGTTCTTTCTCTAACTTTCTCAATGACAGGCTCCACCTCATCTTCTAACCTCAGCTCAAATGCCCCTACATAGGAAAGTTGTCTGTCAACACCATGAAGTAGTCCTACCAAACCTGTATCTGATTACTTATTACTCTGTGTTTACAGTAATTTCCAGAAACTGAATTTATCTTTTTATTTTCTTTTTTCTCTCTCTTCTCTAAAGAGCTTTAAGGGCAGGGATCTCCTTATCATCTTATTGTTATATCCCCAGGATATAAGCACAAAGTAAGTGCTTTATGTTGAATTAAAGCATTATTGATTTTAACTATTCTGTATTTTAGGCTTATAATGCCATCTCTTCATTTTGGAGTTCAAGTGTTTAATATTTTAAGAAGAGTAAAAATGATTTATTTTTATCTTGCTCTGACCTTCCTTTTCAATTAATATAAAGTCTAGGCTTAAAAGTTAAATGCATTTCTTCATACCTTAATTGAATTATATGGTTTACAAAATGCCTGAAAAGAATCATGTTAAATTAATAAAATGAACCAGTAAGGCAACTTTTACTATAGTCATTCAATGAGATTAGAGATATATAGTAGTCTCCTATTTACAAGATCTAAATTTCTTTACATGATTATAATTTTACTTGCAGAACCTCTTAAGCAAAATAAAAAATTCAACTGAACCAAATAATTATCAGGGATAGATATGTATAAAGAAAGCTGCATGCTTAAATTTTAAAAATATGGCAAATCTGTCAGAAATTTCTGTTTACTTATTTTTAGAAATTGTTTGCTTCATGGTTTTAATTTTTCAAAAGTAAAGGGATTTATATACCTGATTATCAGGAGGTAAAAAAAATGATGGCAACTTGAAATAGGACTCTTGGCTTAACGGAGAAGAAAAATAAAGATTAACATTGGTTTGATAATATGTGAGACTAGGAATTACAGTGTCAGGATATAGGTTCATAGTGAATCATTTCCCAAATGAAAACAACTGGTGTTGGAAGAGAAATAAACACTATTGCTTCCATTTCTCCTAAATTTCAATTCAATTAGAATCATGCGGAGGAAAGAATGAGGTGTAAAGAAACAGGTACGTTGGGAGCCTATGATGTTACTTTACATACATTGGCCCATTTATTCCTCCACTACCATTTTCATCCCCCCCACTACATTTTCTGTTTGAGGATAAGATATAAATTTAGGTTATTAAGAAACATACACCAGCTTAAGTGGCTGATAAATGAAAGACAATAGTTTGAATTTGGATGTCTGTTTGTACAATGTATTGTCTTAGGAACCAAACCTCTGAACGTGCTCTACCCCCATAATAGTTATTGTGGAGTCCTTCTGACCCCGAGGAGTAAATTGAGGGACTCACTCTCTGGAGCTGCCCCAAACCATGGTGGCAATGAAAGCCAAGATCAGAGATGGGCTCCAGTGGTATCTGCAGGAAGGAAGATAGAAACTTACAGTGCACTGCAGAAATAAGCAGAAGCATTGACTTGAAAATTTTTACAAATATGAGAAGGTAGCTAGATGTTACCTATATAGCTAAAGTAGCTCTTTCTCTACTCCTCCATGTTTCCCTCATTCCTTCTCTGCTTCCTTTCCTATCTGTGATGGTTAGGATAATGTGTCAACTCAGCCAGGTAATTGTGTCCAGGTGTTTGGTCCAGCAAGCACTGGGTTAATTGTAATACAAGAGCATTTATGGACTTTGGTCACCAGTGAGTTTACTGGGTGGATGGCTGATTACATCTGCATCAATCAGGGAGATTGCCGTCAGCAATGGGTGGCGCTTTTATCCAATCAGTTGAATACCTTAAAAGGGGAAGTGACTTCAACATAGAGAGAATTTCCCAGCTGGTCTTTGGACAGCCAACGTCTCCTAGGAATTCATCAAGGACTTTTGTTGGACTTTCATCAGAGCCCCTGGTTTGCAGCCTGCCTGCAGTACCTGGACTTGTGTATCCCCACGGTCATGTGAGAGACTCTTATAAAATCTCATATTATTGACAGATATCTCCTGTTGATTCTGTTTCCCGAGAGAACCCTGGCTAATACATTATCTTTCTCTTTCTTTTAATTAGGTACCTTTTTAAACTCTGCAAAGTTTGTAAAACTCACTATAGAAAATATAATCCAACTCAAAAAAGAAAAAAAGTTAAAATTCTCCCAAGATCCCAAATCCCAGAGATAACACTTTCAGTCCCTTTCTGTTTATCCATAGGTGTGTAAGTGTAAATACATATACTCACACTCATACAACACACACAAACACACTATATATATATATATATATATATATATATATATATAAAATTTACAGGTACAGAAGCATATTATAAATACTATTTAGAAACTTGTTTTATTCAATCAAAAATATACATATACATTGTTTTTCTAAGTAGAAGTAATGGGCTCATTGCATGAGTGTATAATAATTTAGTCAACCACTAATTAAAATGGAATTTTAAGTGGTTTTTAAATGTTTTACTATATTTAAAAGTATATATAATTGATAACTTTGTTTATACATTGTTATGTACCTTGTCCAATTATTACATAACAATTATTGTAAGATTTTGGGGTCAAAGAGTATGCTCATTTAAATTTGATGCACATTGCCAATTTGCTGTATCAGAAGTTTATGCAAAAATAATCTTCCAAATTCCCACACCATAAACAATGCTTTAGTTTAACACACACATGACAAAACTAAGTTCATATACTAAAACAGTTAACAAGTTATCATATTATACTTGCTTACATTTCTTCCATTATTATTCTTGTTTTCTAAAAAGAATGCAAGTGTTCATTCTTCCTCTACATTTAATAATATTTCACTAGTATAGAAATGTATGGGGATGCAGATATGGCTCAAATGGTTGGGTGTCCATCTCCCATATGGAGGGACCTGAGTTCGATCCACGGGACCTCCCAGTAAAATAAAGAAAAATATAGAATCCCAAAGCTATAATTGTGTTAGTTTTCTGTTGATTCTTATTTTTAACTAATTAAAAAAACAACTTTAGATTACATAAATGTTACTTAAAAATTATAGGGGATTCCCATATGCCCTACTCCCTCCCCCTCCCACACTTTCCCACATTAACAACATCTTTCATTAGTGTGGTACATTTGTTACAATTAATGCATACATATTGAAGCATTGCCACTAACCATGGATTATAGTTTACATTATAGATAACACTCTGTCCCATGCAATTTTGTAAGTTATGACTAAATATATTATGCCCTGTATTCATCATTACAATGTCATGCAGGACAATTCCAATGTTCTGAAAATGCCAATGAACTAGAGGGAAAGTGTTGTAACTCTGCTGAGATTCAGGGCCCAACTGGCACATGGATGGACCAAAGATTTAAGTCTCTTGGACATACACCAATCAAGTATAGTACTAACTTTAGGTTCAGATAGCAGGGGCAGAAAAGCCATGTGTAGGGAAATCACAACTAAGTCCAACTGTCACACTGGGGAGTATAAATTCCAAGATAAGGCCCACTGGTAGGGCATCAAACTCCTGAGCTGTCTGCCTTGCCTATAGTGTCTGAATGGCTCTAGATCCCTCAGGAAGGCTCAAGAGCCCTGCTATTTGAGGCACTATTTACTGTGGCAGTCAATGAGATCCTGTTGAGATGTGCATAAGCATAACCTCTAGAATAACCTCCCGACTCACTTTGAAATCTCTTAGCCATAAAAACTCATTTGTGTTTACCATTTCTCCCTTATGGTCAAGGTCTTTTTCCAGGTGCATTGCTAGTTGGTGCTTGGTAACAATCCCTTGGTGCCAGGGAGGCTCATCCCCAGTAGTCATGTCCCACACCAGAGGAAGGTAGCGCAGTTATATGCTGAGTTTGGCTTAGAGGGAGGCCACATTTGAGCAACAAGGAGACCCTCAGGAAGTAACTCCTAGGCAACATATAATACCAGGCTAAGTTTCAATTTCAAAAGAAAAGGTTCATAAGTGCAATCATCAATATCAAGGGCCCAACAGAATGGTCCATCCTCCTTCACTAGGCACTGCCCCTGTACTCAGGGGATTCTTGCTGTCCCAGAATGTATCAGAATTCCCCAGGATGGGAATTTGATATTCTTTGGTTTGCCACCCACTGTGACAATGCCCCATGAGCACCTGAACACATTCATATGCCTTAGTGGCATGTCCCAAATGAACCCCCTCCCATGCATCCCCTCATCACTGACACCCATCACCAATGATCCTCCCCTGCTACAGTTGTGACCCTTCTGTGATCCAAAACCTCTCCAAAGATGAAGCCAAGAAAAA
>JAQZBX010020111.1:0-24101 GCA_029593785.1 Cabassous unicinctus
AATGATTGCCGACTTTCTGTCTGGTAGGAAAACTATTTCGTTTGCAGGTTACAGCTTCCAGTTACTTCTGTCCCTTGTCCTGTTGGGTGGTGAGTGCTTTCTCCTGGCAGCAATGTCCTATGACTGCTCTGTAGCCATCTGTCACCCACTGCACTACGCCATTCTTTTGAATGAGGAAGTCAGCATTCTCGCGGCTGCAGGTTCCTGGATTATCAACTCCACAATTCAAACAATTTATATACTGCATTTCCCCTTCTGTGGTTCAAAGGCTATTGATCACTTTTTCTGTGAAATCCCAGCCATGTTGAAGTTGTCTTGTGTAGACACATCACACTATGATTGGGGATTTGTTGTAAATGGTGTTATCTTCCTGGTCATCCCTTCGTCCATAATATCTGCTTCTTATGTCCAAATTCTTTTTATTATTCTCTAAATGAAATCATCAGAGGCACAGAAAAAGTCATTTTCTACCTGCTCCTGCCACATGATCATCGTCATAATGTACTATGGGCCATTAATTTTCACATATGTGAGACCTAAATCTTACCACACCCCAAGTAAGTTCTTAGCACTATTCTATACCATATTCACACCTACACTCAACCCTCTAATCTACAGTTTTAGGAACGAAGATGTTTTGCTAGCAACGAAAAACATGCTCAAAAGTAAATTTCTGCATGAAAAGTGAATATTAAAAATGTTTCTAATGATTGTCCTTTCTATTTATATTCCAATGTTTAGAGAGAATCCATTATTATATTCCCCTGAGAAGGAAATAAGAAATTTACTGATGACTTGACTACAAAAGTCAATATTTTCCAAGTGTGGAAAGAAGTGGGTATATCTGAAAATTGACATATAAAGTTATCCTATGTGTTGTTTTGTAAGTGAACACATATGAAAATGCATTGTACCTTCTGTAAATCTTAAAGGAGTAAAATATGATTAAGGTGATTTATACTTTGCATCAAAAATTGTAAGAATTGGTAACAATTTTTCTTTAAATTAAAATCAGCCTGGTCCATTGTTTAAGAAAATTATATCCACATGTTTTTATTTAATTAAACTAATTAAAATTACATTTAAAGTTTTACACTCAATCAATTAATAAAACACACTAATCACCTTTTGGAATATCCATTAATCATTAGCTGATATGTTTTGGTATTTTCTTGATGATGGGAGTACTGTATGCCTATATTAATATATTAGGTGAATATAATACATAAATATATAATAAATATTTTTAAAATATCCAAAAATATATAAATATGAGTATATATAATATATATATACACTTGCATCTATAATTTGATTGATTTAAGATGAAGTTATTGCTTCTTTCTGAGAAGTAAGAATATAATATTTTATTAGAATTTTCCACAAAATATGTCTGGTTTCACTTACAAATACATGTTCATAATTTCAAACCCTCTTGTCAGTTTGTCATGAAATAAACCACAAAGATAATACATAAATATTTATCTTCAAAAATGGTGTGTCAATTTCATTAATAAGAAAATCAAGAAAATGTTTTCAGATGAGTGTTCAACTTAGTTTTATTACATTAAGCTGACAAAATATGATGTATTAAATCAATTTTTATATACTTACCATAATATATGAAAATATTTTATCAACTTTTCATGAGTTAAAACCATTCCTGTGACTTTCTCAATTAGAAATTTTAAAATAGCAAAAATAATAAATGATACCAAAGATTTTGTGAATTAATATCATAATATAGTGTAGATGGACATGAAATCTGATACAAACCTAAAATATAAACCTAGCAATATATGTATAGAACATTGAAAAGTTTATTACATTTTTTTCTGAGTATATTCTTCCTAGTGCTAATGAGGTAGAATAATATTTAAAAAATTTTATACCTATAATTTATTGCATGGAAGCTTGGTTTTTGCATAGATACTTCAGTATTAATTAGGATCCTCCTAGGTAACAGAATTTACAGGACACATGCATGTTTGTGAGTGTGTGTGTGCAATGTAAATATTATGGCATGTATTTTATGACATGACATTTATTATAGGAGTAGGCTCACACAACTGTGGGGATGGGTAAGTCCAAATGCTTTATGGAAGGCCAAAAGTGAGGAACACTAATCAATGTTTTCAACAAATTTCCTAGGAAGTGTTTGCTGGTTGAAGAAGAGGTGGGAATTTTTCCCTGTGACTGCACAAATCATCAGTTCTTCTTTTAAGATTTTAACTAGTTGAGGGAGACTTTTCTCATGGTTGAAGACACTCTCCTTAATTGACTGTAGACATTATCAGCCATAGATGCAATCAAGTAATTGATGATATAAATCTGTGAAATTTCCTCACATTAAAAATAAGGCCCATGGTTGCTTGACCAAACAAATGGACACCATGTGTAGGACACCTTGACAATGGACTTAACCACCATAGTTATCTATTTTTATATTGACATATAATTAAAAGAAACATATTTTAAGAAATAAAAGAATCTTGTTAAATTTTTAGATTTGATAATGGTTTAGTGATGATGCTGAAAAGAATCTGAAGGGTTAGAAATATTTTATGAAGGGACCACAGGTGAAAGGATAAGATGTATGAGGTTTATTTCAAAATATACAATGTTTGGAGAGATGAGAGTATTATATGGAGCAATATTTACCTTGTGTTGATAATGGTGGAATCTGGGTGATAGATGCTTGGGAGTTCATCATAATGTAATGTAACTTTAATACTTTAATACTTGTTTGAAATTTCCATAACCCTTTAACGAATTTTGACAAATTATCATCTTTTAATTATTCCCAGTCAAAAATTTCATATTCCCATTAATATCTACAAAATGATTTTACCAAAGTGTGCTATGAACCCAATACCACAATGTTTTAGAGTATTTGCTAAAGAAAAAAATATTTGCTGCATTCTGTTTGACATTTAGAAATATGATACATCTATTTATGTCCCCTTAAGTGAAGTTCAAGGAATAAAATGTAAATTCCTTGATGGATTTATATTGAGAAAATGTATCCATTTTATTTAATATCTGATTTTATAGAAATTGTAGAATCTGTAAATCTTTAGGTCCATAGTTTTTCTATTACATTTACTCAGCATCCTTTTTTGTTCATATGATATTTTCCATTATATATAAGATGATATTTTCATCTTATATATATATTTTATGCAAATAGAATTAATTTTGTACTTCTTTCCAATAATGAAATACACTAAGTTCCAGTGTTGTTTAGCATTATATACAGGGTCACTGGTTCCAGGAAGCTGTTGAATAAAATATGTTTTACTTGGCATTTAATGTGCTGAACATAACATTAATGGGAAGATTTAATGTACATAATTAATATTATCTATGGTGTTTATCGTAGTACAACCTTTTTATCTTTCTTATAATGCAAAACAGTTTGTGTATTGTTCATTTTTAGGAATACTCTTTTTTTTACCAAAAATTTTCACCCTCTATTTGAATAATACATTTTCTCAAATTTAATATTATTGTTGATTACTCTTTTTCTCTAAAATCTCACATCCGATTCTTCAGAATAGACTCCATATCTGTCTATTTGTCTCAAATACTCCCTTACTGACACCCTGAGCCCAACTGCCTCATCTCTCAAGGACCATGCCAATCTCCTGTGTTCTCACAACTTTCAAAATTGTGCCTTTGAGTCTTTCCATCCAAGATCCTCTTAAAATCTTTTTCAGATTGACATCTCCTCATATTCAAATCCTTATAATGACTTTTGAATAAATCCGGTTATACCGGCTTTCATGATGAGTCCTTGGATCCATGAATCACGTCATTCATAGCACACGCTCCCTCCCTGAATTTTGGAAGTTAACTTCCTAGTTTTTCCTCATGGTTTCAGATCTTTCTTCTGTACCCTGTTAAGCCCCTTTGATACACCTTCCTGTTGACTTGCTCCCTCAATTTATTCAGATCTCTGCCCACATATCCCAGTGAAGTTAGGCATTTCTGGACAACCCAATTTACATAGTAGGTTCATAACATTATATCACATTGCCTTTCTTTTTTTTTATATTCTAAGCTTCAACCTCACTTAACATTTTATTATTTGCTTATTTGTATAGATATATTGTGTGCATGTTTTCCCCTTCAGTATGTAAGCTTCTGAAAAACATATTTGTCTTTATTGTTTACTTACATAAAGTTTGGTTATAAAAGTAGAAATAATTTAGCTACCCTTAGATTTTATTTTCTTGTATCTTACTTATAAATGAATGATATTCATAAGTGAGATTTTTCCAAATTTTATGCTTTGCAATATTCATAAATGTACTCATAACTTTTCTTTTAAAATTTAAAAAGTAACTACTATATGACAAGGAGTAATCTACATATTTTTATACTAATATAATTAATTCTCCCACATACACTATCTATTATCATTATTCTCTTCATTACAACTATTATGACCATTATATAAATGAACAGAGAGATTCAATATGTTTCTCAGTCACAAAGATATATTTATACAATCACTATCAATCCCTTAGTTATATTCTATTCCATATTCTCCATTTTTGAAGTATATATTCTATTATAAGAAGTCAATTTTTTTTAATGTTTAGAGAAAAGTAACATAATAGATAACAACCTGGTTTGCCTAGAAGTGTAGCATATTATTATATGTTTAATCTCCTAGTTATTTTCTATTCATGTTATTTATATTTCTTTGAGGACATTTTGATAATGTGTATTTACAAATAAACTTACACACATTTTTGCATAAGCATGTATGCCCTTAACCACGAACAAGCCCACTCAAGGATTTCATGGGATATATTTTAATGTTTTCATTAAGATACATCTCAATAATTTATGAGGTAAATGAAATGGTTGAAAGACAGAAGCCCATGCAATATAACTTCTATATTCTATATAGTTCCAATAAAATCCACAAAAGGATTGCAGAGAAAACAAGCTGATTTTAATAATCTTGGATTTATGAAAGTGCCAGTTCTAATAGTCAGTCGATATACAATCCTCATGTCCATGAAAAAATAGCCACGATGTCCCTTCCTACAAAACAACATGGTGCTCTAACAAGAGACACAAAGCAGAGTCTCTCTGTTGATTGAGATAGAAGTCTTTGAGGAAAATGTTGTCTTACTTTAGAATGTGATTTCTGATACCTGTACCTCTGGAAGGGAGGCCTTGTTTAAGGAGGAAAACCTTGTGATTGTTACCTAATCTGTCTGTTCCTAATATAGATGATTTATGATTAAATGAAAAAATAAAAGTAAGATGGTTAAAATTTTGCATATTTAAAATGAAGAATAACATATAAATCATAAGATTTATAGATACATGTAATTAGATGTATTTATTTTTATAAATAAACTTGCATATCAAAATTATTTGGTGATCACTTATATTGCCCAACAATATATCAAAAAATAACTGAAGCATATGCAAATTTGAAAATATTGACTGTAGTTAATGGTAATATTTTGGCAATGTTCTTTCTTTGTTTGTAACAATTGTTTCACAACAATGCAAAGTGATGGATATGGAGTAATGTATGGCAACCCCGTATGATGATATGCATGTTTGTTTTGTATGTTCATGACTTTTACTATACACTTATTGTTTAAGAGTGTTCATATTAAAATTAAAAAATAATGAAGAAGAAACATTTGATAAAGTGAGTCCTCTTTTATCTGCCTGTCTGTGGTAGGCAGTGTATGGAATAATTACATTCATTCTTTGACACCACAAACACCTGGTGATGATCTAACATTGGCTGTACAGCTGCAAACAAGACCAACTGAGTGCTCCTCCATCTAATGTATAGGGCACCCCATCAACAGCTCCCTTTACAGGTATTGGTTACCAGCTCTGATGAGTAGAAATTAAATGTGCCTAATGATGGTCTAAATAGGAACAGGTTAATCTTTTTTTGCCACACCATGTAGCTGCAGTATAGTCAAGTGTGGGCCTTGTATGGGACCCTGAATTCCAGTTAAACCTTTGTAAAACAGAAAGAGAGGACAGAAAGATTTGAGGGCCAGGAATCACTAGGTCATGTCTCTTTCAAAGGATGAGGAAATGAAGTAATAAACTGGTTAATTTTAAATAAGCTCAAGGAAATTATTCAAAGGTAGAAACTAGAAATCAAGCCTTATTTCAAAGAAAGCTGGTAGAAACAATAAAATTACCCTCATGATAGAAGGAGGAAAAGGGGAGGACTTTGGGTATATGAGAGCCCCCTGTATTCTGTATGTGACTTTACTGTGACCTAAAACTTCTTTGAAAATAAAATGAAAGTAAGCCACTGGGGAATAAATGGAAGAAAATACCGCTGTACAGAAAGGACACCAGATATTACAGAGTTGAAAGGCAAAATGCAAAAAAATTTTTAAAATATTTTTCATTATTTTTTTAATATCCCAATCTTTTAATTTAATTTAATTATTATTTTTTTAAAGCCAATACTATAATGAATTTGGATGGTAATGTAGGGAAACATCTACAGGACCTTGTAATAGGAAATGGTTTCCTGAACTTCACACCCAAAGCACAGGCAATTAAAGAAAAAGTAGATACATAGGAGCTCCTCAAAATTAAAAATGTTTACACCTCAAAGGAGTTTACCAAGAAATAAAAATGCAGCCTACCCAATAGGAGAAAATATTTGGCAACCATAAATTTGATAAGAGCTTAATATCCAGCATATATAAAGAAATCCTACAACTCAAAAATAAAAAGACAAACAAAGCATTTTAAAAATGGGTAAGTTACTTGAAAAGACACTTTTCCAAGGAAGAAATACAAATAGCTAAAAAAAAACATGAAAAAATGCTTTACATCACTAGCTATTAGAGAAAAACAAATCAAAATTACAATGATATACACTTACAACCATTAGACTGGTGGCTGTTTAAAAAACAGAAGACTACGAGTGTTAGAGAGGATGTGGAGGAATGGGAACCCTCATCCACTGCTGGTGGGAATGTAGAATGGCCCAGCCATTGCAGAGGACAGTTTGGCAGTTCTTCAAAAAACTAACTATAGAATTGCCATATGATCCACCAATTCCACTGCTTGTTATATACCCAGAAGAACTGAAAACAAGGACACAAACAGATATATGTACAACAATATTCATAGCAGCATTATTCACTATTGCCAAAATCTGGAATCAACCCAAATGCCCATCAACAGATGAATGGATAGATAAAATGTGGTACATACATACAATGGAATATTACTAAGCTGTAAGAAGGAATAGACTACTAACCCACAGGAAAACATAGATGAATCTTGATGACCTTATGTTGAGTGAAGCAAGCCAGGCATTGAAGGACAAATATTATGTGAACACTTTGATATAAATTAAGCAAATTGAGCAGACTGAGAGAGCTAGAGTCTGGAAGATATGTTTACAGGAAATAGAAAGGGAGAAGAAGATCGTGAGCCAAAGCCCATATGGGCAAAATCTAGGATAAGGTGGAAATGAGTAGTTGTGCAGAGTAGGGACATGAAAGGGGTATATTGATACTGTTGGGTTGGGCCGTGTAAGCTAGACAGGGTGATAAGGTGGGGAGGATATGTTGGACAGTCCATGGAATTGGGACAGGGTGCCCCTGGAACATTCTTCTAGAGAATATACGAGTGAGCATTTTGTCATAGTGTGTTGTATCAGTGGGTGGAGGCCCACATAATGAGTGGGAAGGAGTTGGGCTCCCATGCTGGAGAAGCCCAATACATTCTCAAACAGAGGGGAGGGTGTATCTTGAGAGAATGGGTGGTTCCTAATAAGGGAGGATAGACTAATATGTCAAGCCTTCAGCATTGTTGCAAATTATCTATGAATCTTGTCCTTCAAGGAGTGAAGCCTGGTAGTTGCCCTGGGCCCTGAGTGGAGGGGGAGGGAGGAATAGAAAAGATGGAAGAGGGGGTATTTATGGAACAATGAAGTTTTCTACTAGATCTTGTAATGATGGATACAGGCCATGTTAAATTTCATCAAAATGTTATAAAAGTGTAAGATCTAAAATGTAAACCATAATGTAAACCATTGACCATGGTTAGTAGCTATATTTCAATATTTGTATATCATTTGTAGCTAATATACCATCCACATGTAAAAAGGTTATTTATATGGGAAAGGGGAAAGGGGAAGGGTGCTGGGTATATGGGAGTCCCCTATATTCTATATGTGATTTTACTGTGACTTAAAAGTTCTTTGAAGGAAAAATGAAAAAAAGTAAGACACTGGGGAAGAAATGGAAGAAAATGCCACTGAACACACAGGAAAAAAGATATTACAGTGATGGAAGAAAAAAACGACAAAAATTTTATATTCCATTTTTTATTTTTAAAAATATTTTCCATTATTTTTTAATGTCCCAATTTTTTAAACTTTATTTTAGTTTTATATTTTCTTAATTATTATGTATTTTATTTCTTAGGTTTAAACCTATCATTATTATTTCATTTTCCTATTCATTGTATTTGGTGATACCCTTGGCTTCATTTTGAAGAGATTTTGGATCACAGAAGGGTTACAACTGTGGCAGAAGAGGATCATTGGTGTGGGGTGTCTGTGATAGAGGATCCATGGGATGAAGTTCAACTGGGCATACATATAAGGAATAGAAATGTGTTCAAATGTTCAAGGGGAATTGCCACAGTGGGTTGAGATTCACACAACCAAAAGAATATTGAATTCCTATCCTCGGGTGCTCTGCTACATTCTCTAATAGAACAGTACAGGGGCAATGACCAGTGAAGAAGGACAGTCCATTGATGGGCCCTTAATATTAATGATTATGCTTATGAGCCTTTGTTCTTGAAATTACAACTTAGCCAAGGATGTAGGGTGCCTAAGAGTTACCTGTTGGTTGATTCCTTTTTGCTCAAAAGTGGCCTTTTTCTGAGCCAAACTCAGCATATAAATGCATTACTACCCCCAGCATGGGACATGACTCTCGACAATGAGCTTCCCTGGCACTGAGGAATTACTATCAAGCACCTGCTGGTAATGTACCTGGAAAAAGACCATGAATAAAATGAGGAAAATGTAAAAACAAATGAGCTCATATGGCTAAGAGACTTCAAAGTGATTCAGGAGGTCAACAGAGAGGTAATGCTCATGCACATCTAAGCAGGATCTCATAGAATGCCAAAGTAGATGACTACTCCAAATATTGAGGCTAAGGGGGCTCTGGAGACACTCACATCTATGTTCATGGCAGATAGCTCCAGAGTTTGTTGCCTTGCCAGTGGGCCCTACTTTGGAGTTTGTGCTCCCGAGTGTGAGAGTTGGACTCAGATGTGAATTCTCTACACATGCCTGTTCTGTCTGTTTTGTTTGAAACTATAGTTGGTGCAGGAGTTGGTAGGTATACATCCTAGAGACTTGAATCTCTGGGCTGCCCATAAGTCAGCTGGTCCATGAGCCACAGCAGATTTTCTACACCTACTCTCCAGTTCATTTCGACTCACCCAGGACAACTAATGAGGTGGTGAAAATGGACAAGCACCATGCCAGGGAACCTAGAGTGTCTACAATTGCAAGCAAGAGAGACCCATCCATCAGCCATATGGTGTTGAAGCCCCCTCTCAATTAGAAGTGGAGTAGATATCACCATCTCAGAATCCTCAGGATTGGAGAATAAAATACAGACTAGAGTGTCCTTACTGGTATTCTACTATAGACTTATTGTGATTCGGGCAATGGAAATAATTGTATCATGGATGTGGAGACAGTGGCCACTGGAGGTGCTGAAGTCAGGGAGAGGGAAAAAGAGGTATAATATGGGGGCATTTTCAGGACTTGGTATTATCCTGAATGACATTGCAACAACAGATACAGGCCATTATATATCCTGCCATTACCTACAGAATTGAGTAGGAAAGTGTGTAAACTAGAATGTAAATTATAATCCATGCTTAGTGGCAGTGCTTCAGAATATGTTCATCAATTGCAATGAATCTACCACAATGATGAAAGAAGTTGTTAAAGTCGGTAAAATTGGGAGGTGTGGATCATATGTGAATCCCTTATATTTTTTATTTAGCATTTTATGTAATCTAAGTATCTTTAGAAAATAAATAAAAAATACATTAAAAAATTAAAGGACTAAAAAAATAAAATGAACTATTATATTTAGCTCTCATATGAAGGATAGATAAAATCATTAAATTAACTGAATTTAAAAAAAATAAACATCATTTTAAAATTTATTTGGTTACCATTTCTATTGACTCATCAATATATAAAAATTTATAAAAGCAGAATCACTTGTTAAAGTGACCCCTCTTTATCTGCTTGTCTGTAGTAGGCAGAGTGTGGGATAAGTATATTCATTATTTACACAAACACCTGGTGAAGATATCTATTTTGTCTGTATAGCTGAAAACAAGTCCAACCAAGGACTCTGCCCAGGTGTAATCTCCATACAGTATATGTTGCATGCCATAAACAAATCCTTTCAGAGATAAGGTGTTCCCAAGATCTCCTGTAGAGAAATTAATGATGCTAAGAAGTGAGAAAATAATGAGGAAGAGGCAATGAAGGCCTTTTTGTGTGTGAGAAGCACACATGCTTATTCTTAATAATATAGTTCATCAAATGCTGGCTGAAGCACAATTCATCTCCCTCCTCCCCTGAGAATCCCAGAAACATCCATTGCACCCTAAGGATTGCCTGGTCTTTCATCAGTGACACCTCTTCCTACATCATTTCAAACAGTTTTCATACATTGCCTTCACTTCCTTGTTTGGCTATTCCTTAGAGAAAAACCTCCCCTTCTGTACTGTCAAATGGTGGCGTTTTTCCCTTCAACAAGTCACAACAAACCAGACTTCAAGGTATGTAGCTATTCTCTCTCTTTGAAGCTTCCAACAATTTCTGCCCTTTCTCTCTGAAAACCATCAATTAAATTTGAAGGAAATGCCTCATGTGGCATCATATAACAGTCCCCAGTCAATTTGAAGGAAGTGAATTTGAAGTAAAGGAATTTTGACAAATGACCAGGTACTATGTAAAAGCACGGTTTTGTTTGAGGATTTTGAGGTGTCAGCGAGCCTACTTTGTTAAATGTGAGACGAATTAGCAAGATAGTCCTGAATAGAGTGAATGTGTTCAAAACAACTGTGGTGTGTGGTAAAGTTTTTAAAAAGAATGTAGTGGCAGGGTCATGATAGAGTGCTTACGTCAAGTTATGGTTGGACTAGGGTACACCCTAAAGTGAAATCCTTTGCCAGAAGTGGTAGCAAAATAGTGAAATATAAATGGTTAAAATACAAGAGTAAACATGATGCCTTGACAAAGGTACCATGTTCTGAGAGAGAGAGTACTCTGTTCTAAATTGAGTAAGTATGGTTACATGGAGGGAGGATCTTATAGATGAATATTGGGAAATGAGAAAAGTTTAAGCCTTTAGACAAGGTAGGAAAGAAAGACGAGGAATTAAGGAAAAATTGCAAATAATAAAAATTTCTGTAAATGTGATGAGTTCATTTTCACTGGAACATGAAAAGTAAAGGTAAACAGAGTTTTTAAAATTTGTTTCTAAATCTAGGAAATGTAATTCAGCAATCATCTGGCATACGAAGAACTGTGTTCCAGAAAAAATAAGGTGCAACAAGTAAAAAATGCATTTATGTGGGCTGAATTTAGAAGCAGGGAGTTCTGGAGCATTGAAATACTGTAGCATGATGAGTTGCTATCTTTTAAAAATGAGTACTTAGCGTTTTGAAGAAAACCAACCGGAATTATGACCTTGCAAATTTGTCATCTAAAAACAATGTAATGGATAGAATACAATTATCACCTATCAATCTTCTGCCTTTTCTCTTCCCAGATTAACTAATTTGAACAATCTGATAATTTATTATTTATTAACAAATCATAACAATAAATTCTTGTAATAAAATATATATAAAATTCTGTAATAATTCTTCCTATACAGTGTTCTCAATTGAATCAGACATATGAAAATCAATAAATTACTTTTAAATATTTGCCTTTTCAAAAGTGAAGGCCCTGAATCAAGAAATTAATAAAGGCAGTTCAATTATTTAAGTGAAACCTCATTTAAATTTATTTCAAATAGTGTAATATACAAACTTAATATTGACCATTGATAAGCAATTTGACTACCGCTCTAAATAATATATCTGAATATATGTGTTAGAATTTGAATGAGCGTTTACATCTTTGAAGGGATTTCCCAAATATTTTCAGGGAGGGAAACACCTAATTCCTTCAGTGGGGCCTTGGGAAAGACAAACCTGACTTGCTGCTTTGTGGTTAGGAAGATTGTGTTTCTTGTGGACAGGCTTTTACTTTGGTGGACAAATCAACAATTTAGATGGGAACTGAGGCCGATTGCAGAGGAAGATCATCTGGGGAGGAGTGAGTGGGTCTTGAGAAACTTCAATGCTTAAAGGAGAAAGCCAGCATACCATTTTGGGTCAGAAGAAGCAACTGGAGAGGGAGGAAGAAAACCGGAACTAATGGAGTCATGGAAGCCTAGGGAAGAAAATGTGGCCAGAGAGAGGAAATGGGTAACAGTGTTGAGGTCAGCTCTGAGGTTATAGAAGAGGAGGGCTTTAAAGGGCCCATTTTAACAACTGGCTGATGGCTGGAGGCACTGGCCAGAGAGGTGGTGGAGTGGTGGGCACAGAGCTGGATGGAAGTGGTGGGGCCCTGAGAAGGGGGTTGGAAAGTGCAGATGGTAAAGGCAGAGGAATTGGAGTTTTGTGTGAGGGTAAAGGGACCTTTAGGTATTCCAAAAGGCATGGATCTCCAGGCAGGCTTGTTATAGTAATGATGGCAGCATCTTGTTGAGAGGTTAAAGGTGCAGGAGAGAGAACATCAGTGCAAGGCCTTTTAAAGGCAAGAGGACTTGGCCATCCCAGGATGAATAATTTGAATTAGGAAAGTTCATTTTAATATTTTGAAACCTTCTCCCTTATCCAGAGTGCCTGCCACTAAAACATTGAGCAATTATCAAAGAAGCTTTTCTGCTCTTTACAAACCAGTGTCCACCTGGCATTGTCTGTATAAACATATCCTGTGCATGGTTAGTTGTGGTAGGTTTATCATCAAACTCTCCTGAAAGCTTCAGCTGCTGGGATGGCTCCTTCCCAGCCTTCACTCTTAACCAGGTGAAAGCTTTGTAAAGTTCCCAGAGCAACCTCTTTGTCCTTCCCAGTGCCTACATCAGCACCCTATCTAACCTCCTTAGGGATTCTGTAACATTTGGTTAAAGTCCATTTGGGCACTTGGCTTTGTTGTATTGCAACAATGTTCTAATGTCCAACTCACTAGACCCTGGGCTTGGCAAATTATTCTTGAATGGGTCAGATAGTAAATGTTTTCTTTTTAGGGGGGATTACAATTTTTACTGTAAAAATGCCTATTATACTAAATATTTATATATGGATTAAAAATATAAAAGAATATCAAAGATATTATTTACATTAACTTGGTTAACAAAATCTGAGAAGCAATCTAAATTCCACAAATAAAATTCAGATAACTAGAATTTTAAACATACAGTTGAAATCTGCTACATTAATAAACAATTATATAGAGAAACTGATGTAGCTCAAATGGTTGAGCCCCTGCTTCCCATTTACAAAGTCCTGGGTTCAATCCCTACTACCTCTTAAAAACAAATAAATGGAAAAAAAAAAAAAACAGCTCTCAATGGAGAGTGACTGTAGCTAAGTGGTTGAGTACCTGCTTCCTATTTAAGAGGTCCTGGATTCAATCCTCAGATACGTCCTAACAACAACAACAAAAACAATTATCCAAAGACCTTTGTGGCAAAACAAGAATGTAAACTTCTTAGTGGACTTGTTTCATAGGACTTTGGTGTCAATCCTTTGTTTTACCTTCTGATGGATCTCATTATGTCCATGTGCTCTTCTGATATTGGTACCACCCTTTCCGCATTTATTTCTCTGCTCATAACCCTGCTTCCATGCCGAATTGTAGGAGGGATTGGAGATTTTTCAGTGATGCACTTAATGTGTAGCCTAATTCCTACTAAAGCAGTTTCAGCGGTCTTGGGAATTATTTAAAGTTTTAAAATGCACAGACTAGTATTGGCCAGGTTTAGGTTATATTTGGCAATACGCATCCTTCACAAATTCTAGACACATTTGTGAATTACCTTACTACCTCCCAACCAAAAATAAAAAATATAAAATCTGTGAAAGTAGAGTTTTCAATACAAATGTCACTTGAGTTTTCCCATCATATGAAAGATGACTTTGGAGAGAAAATGTACAACAATTGCCTTCAGTGAGAAGAAATTTAAATTGTTTCTTTGTGAAAAGTAAAGGACCCCTATTCTCTTGCTTGATCTCTCAAGGGAAGGTGCTTAATTAGTTTTCACCCAAAGTTTCATCTTCTTGTAAAGCTGGCATTCCACATTTTACCTCATGCTACATGTTTTCTGTTTTTGTTAAGAGTACAAGATTTGTCATTGTCAACCCTATGGCTTTACTAATTATAGAGATCAGCTGATTTTTATTTTATGCTCCAAGAAGAGAAAAATTTTATCAAGAAATATTTATATCATTTTTCTGTTAACTGGTCATTGCTGAAGGTGGCAAAACCATTCCTAATATTTTGAACTTTTTAAATCTTGTATCTAACACCATTGTCTCAGTTCCCCATTGTTTTGTCTTGTGTGCAAACATCAAATTAAGGAAATATCTTCTTAACTGAAATATAGCAGATTTTTCCTCCCAACTTCTTATCATCTCAATACATGCTTTTAATTTCCTGTACCAAGGCAGGAAATTATCTTAAAAAGAAAATTCATCTTTGTCAGTTACTCAGTTTTTGCATTATAAGAGAGACTTAATTTCTGCCAAGAGTAAAGACACCTATAAGGGGACTAAACCACTATAGAAATCTAATTTTTACATGTTCATAGAAAAATTCTGGGTTTTGGAAGACTGGTCTGGACTAGTGACTTTTACACAATAAGTAATAGCCTGGTGGCTATTATTTTTATACTCCTGCATTCCTAGCACTTGGTCCCATTGTGGCCTAACAAAGTGCACTTTGTAATGGGTAAAATAAAACTCTTCTAGTGACACAAGTGTTTCAAAGAGTGGAAGAGTTTTATTACATAGTACTGTGTATGAAGGCAAAAGGTAAAGCAAAGCCTGAGATCTGTCTTCTCAAATTGAAGAAACTCAGAGGTTTGATGAAATTCAAATAAAAGGAGATGGAGATAGTGAAATTGGGAGGTTTGGATATATTGATTGATTTGTTCTATTGGAAGTATGTAATTTCAGAATGAGAGACTGCTTTTGAGGATTGACAAAAGACGTTGTGGTGCACATCAGGTTACAGGTGAAAAAGTGTTGTACATCACTGAATTACCATAAGATAACAGGTAGGGAGACTAATCTAAACAAAACATTAAGAACTGATAAAACCAGCAGGAGTAACACATATGGTTATAGGTTACAGTGGAGTTGTAAATAATTCAATCCACATAATTTAATAAGTAGGTGAGTTAAACAGGCAAGCCTTTAAGAAGTGAGGATATGCTTTGGGCAATACATATGCATTTAGGTTACCATAAAGTCTTAAATAAGTCAATTAACATAAGACAGCAAGTAAAGGAATGAAAGCAAAATAAGATAACATTTATAATTAAACCATTGTGGACAGCAGTTATGATCTACAAGGAAACAGATTCTTCATAAAGGAAATGGACTAACTGGTGACAACAGAGGGTACATGTTTACACACTTGTAACTATTCCTGGACAACTGCAAGGCCACATTCCATATCCACATGCTAAGTAGTAGGATAAAGGAAGCAACAATGGTGCGTTTCCATTCTTCACCACTCTTCGAATGCCTGTTTCAGAATATAGTGAATGAGCTAAACTCCATAGCTATAAGGAAAATGTATGATGTTATGTGGGTGGCACTGAGTCTTCCCAGGTTCTGTTCATTTGAGAGAGAAGGGAAGAATGGATATTTTAGAGCCCAAGGGCCACATGTGGTCCATATTAGATGAGATTGAATAACTCATGAGAGCCATTTATATGGACAGATTAGATAGGAGATAGTGATTTGTACTTCAAAGAGACAGAAATAGAAGTCAAGGATGATTCACTGATTTTTGGAATGAGCCATTTTAGAAGACTTTCCTATTTATTGTTATTGCAGACACATCTGGGTGGTGAAGGATTGGAAATAATTAATTTGATGCCACTATGAGACATGTATTGAAGAATTCTTCTTAATTGGAGTGGCAGCATCAAAGGGCAGAAATATGGTTACCCTACAATAATTCTGTGGGGTACAATGCAGTGTCCTTAGAAGTGAAAATGAAAAAAAAAAATAGTTAATTAAATTGTCTAATGAATAGAATGCATGAAATAATAAGCAGTCAAACAGCTTGATCTCAGAATATGAAACGTAAAAATTCCCATGATTTGCTCTTTCCCTTCATACATGCCATACCCAGTGGATCTCTCTCACACAGAATGAGTATACATACAAGGAAGCCAAACCTAACATTCTCATTCAATGTGCTGTGCTCCTTTTCTTCTAGGCAACTTTTTGGATCAATTTACAAGACAGAGAGTAAAAATATATTTCTGATTCATCTCATTGAATTGAACTTTGCTTTATTGTCATGTTTTAATTTATCCTGAAACTTGCTCTCATATATTCTTTCTCTATATAGCTCTCTATTTCTTTCTCTCTCCATGTCTCTATCAATTCTCCCAATCTCTGGTATATAATAGTGAATCTAAAAACTTAAATAAATAATTATAAGTATAAGAATAATATTGTAATAATAGAAATAATAGCTTAGTAATTATATAAAAAATAATTTTTATTATTGAATATTGAATATGTTCCAGAATCTGTTTTATATTTGCTAGTGTGCACGTGTGTGTAAGAGGGTGTATTGTGTGTTACTTAATGCTTCTTATTTTTTAAAATGCAGTTTAAATTTAATATGCCAAATTGTAAATTCAATTAAATGCTAATTATATGCAGACATAACAATTGCCTGAATGCATCTCATTTAATTTTTAAATCCAATCCATGGAAGAATATCTATCTTCACCATTTAATAGATAATCATTTGAGATATAATTTTATGTCTGATGGAAACTTTGTATTGAGATGATACAGAGAGAAAAGTCAATATGTTCCAGGACTGTATTTGTATTAATTTATATTGACCTATATTAAAACAAAAGGAAATATATTGGTCATATTTCTATTTTTTAATATAATTTTATACTTTTAAAAATTGTGTTATTGAAATTCATCTTTCATGCATGAATATCAATGAAAAATAAGTGTACAACAATAGTTGTAAAATTCCAAAACAAACATACATATCTTCGTACATTACCCTGCCACCTACACTTTGCATTTTGTGAAAAAAATTGTTAAAAACTATGAAAAAGCATGTTAAAACATTACTACTAACTATAGCCAATTTCACATATTTGGTGTATTTTTAACCCAACCTACCTGATTATTAACACCCTGGATTAATATTATATAATAAATGTCATGAGAGAATGTTCCCATATTTTTTTAGTAAACGACAGTGCATCTTCCACCAAGGATTCATTTTATTCTATAGTCCAATGCTATTCTAAGTGTACCAAAAACAGGTCTTATATTCAAGCCAGAGTCATGCTCTCATCACTTCCATCCATTTTAGAATGTTTCCATTACTCCAAATGGAAAAATCCCATATGCCCTTATAACACTTTATTGCCCATAGAATTAATATAATATCTTCTTTGCCATTGCTGCAAAAAATCACAATAACTATTAACTAAAATCCTTAAGTTACATTAATTAAAGTAAATCCATAATTACATTAATTGTAATTTTCCCATGTTTCACCATATACTTAACACTTTGTAAAAGAACATTCTTAAAATTATATTATTAACCACAATCATAATCCTCTACCCAAATCATTGTTATACAGTCCCTAAATTAGTCTCTATCTCCCTTTCAATTGAAATATTACATACACAGACTATGTCTTTCAGGACCAATCTCATTTATAAATCAGCAGTGTTATTTATACCCACTATAAATTGCTACCATCAACTCTATGCATTTCCACATATTTACAATCAACCTTATTAAAAATTCTACATACATTAAGCATCAGCTCCCATACTCAACTGAAATTCAATTTCCTAGTAATGTAGACTCTGTAGTTTATCTCCATGTGTTTACTCATCATTTTAGTTCATACTTCTGATATCATACAATATTTATCCTTTTATACCTGACATTTCACTCCACATAATGTCATCTAAGTTCACCCATTTTGTCATAGGCATCTCAGTTTCATTTATTTTTTTAGAGCTGAATAGTATTCCATTGTAAGTATATAACACATTTTGTTTTTCCACTCATTGGTTTATGGATACTTCTGTTGTTTCAATACTATTGTAATTCTGAATAATGCTGCTATGAATATTGGTGTGCTAATGTCAGTTCATGTCCTTGCTTTCTGTCTTCTGAATATATTCTTAGTAACAGGATTGGTGGATCATATGGCACTTCTATATTTAGTTTCTTGAGGAACTACCAAACAATCTTCCACAGAGGCTGCACCATTCTACATTCCCTCCAACAGTAAAGGAGTTTTCCTATTTCTCCACATCTTCTCCAACTCTTGAAGTTTTCTGTTTTTGTCTTAATGGTCATTCAATAAGGTAGGTAATGATATCTCAATATAGTTATGATTTGCATTTCCCTAGCAGTTAATGAAGAGGAACCTTTTTTTTACGTGCTTTTTGGCCATTTGTATGTTCTCTTTGGGGAAATATCTATTGAAGTCTTTTGCCCATTTTTAAATTGGGTTGCTTGTCTTTTCTATCTTTGGGATGAATCATTTCTTTAGATAACATGGATTTCAAATCCTTATCAGATATGTGGTTTCCAAATATTTTCTACCAATGAGTAGGTGGCCATTTCACCTTCTTGAAAAGTCCTTTGATGCACAAAATTGTTTAAGTTTAAGAGGTCACATTTACCTATTTCTTCTTTCAGTGATCATGCTTTGCATATAAGGTTTAAGAAACCACAACCTACCACAAGATTTGAAAATGTTGTCCTATATTTTATTCTCGGAGTTTCATGGATGTAGCTTTTATAATTAGGTCTTTGATCCATTTTGCATTACTTTTCCTATAAGGAGAGAAATAGGGGTTGTCCTTCTTTCTTTTGGATATGGATATCCAGTTGAACCAGCACTATTTGTTGAATAGGCTGTTCTGGCCCAGGTGGGTAGGCTTGACAACCTTGTCAAAAATCACATTATCATAAATTTGAAGATCTATTCCTGAATTCTCATTTCTATTCCATTGGTAAAACTATCTATCTTTATGTCATAATCACCCTATTTTTATGACTGTAGCTAAGAAACAGGCTTTAAAGTCAAGAATTGAGAGTCCTCCAAGTTTTTTGTAAAGATATTTTTGAGTATTCAGGACCTACTACCTTTCCAAATAAACTTGATAACTGGCCTTTCCGATTCTGTAAAAAAACAGCTGTTGGAAGTTGTATTGTAATTGTGTAGAATATGGAGATAAATTTGTGTAGAATTGACATCTTAACAATATTTATTCTTCTAATACATGAACATGGAATGACCTTCCATTTAGTTAGGTCTTCTTTGATTTTCTTAACAATATTTTCTAAATGCAAGTCCTTTATGTAATTGTGTATGTTTATTCCTAAATATTTGAATCTTTTAGTGTTTTTATAAATGGGTAGTTTTCCTGACTTCCTATGTATATTGCTCATTAGTACTGTACAGAAATGCTACTGATTTCTGCATATTATTCCTGTATCCTGCCAATTTGCTGAACTCATCTATTTTTTCTAGTAGTTTTTTATGGAACTTACAGGATTTCCTAGGTATAGGATCTTGTCATCAGCAAATATTGAAAGTTTTACTTCTCTTGTTCTTATTTGGATGTCTTTTATTTCTTTATTGCCTAATTGCTCTAGTTAGAACTTCTAGCACAATATTGAATATCAATGGTAATAGTGGGGTAAGTTTTTTTGGTTTCTGCTCTCAGTGGGAAGTTTTTAATTCTTTCTCCACTGAGAACAATGAGAGCTGTGGGTTTATCACATATGCACATTATTATGTTGGGAAATTTTCCTTTATATCCATCTTTCATTCAGTTTTCATCAAGAAAAAATATTGGATTTTCCCAAATGTCTTTTTGAATGGATCACATGATTTTTCTTCCTCAATTTAGTAATATGATGTATTCCATTGTTTGATTTTCTTGAATTGAACCACCCTTGAATACCTGGGATAAAAACCACTTGATAATGTTGAATAATTCTTTTAATGTGCTGTTGGATTCTATTACCAATTGTTCTTTTCAGAATTTTTGCATCTATATTTCTTAGAGAAATTAATTTATAATTTTCTTCTTTCATGTTATCTTTATCTCGATGTGGATTTAGAGTGATTTTTGCTTTACAGAACGAGTTTGGTAGCAGCCATTCTTGTTCAAGTTTTTGGAAGATTTTGATCAAATTTGGTATTAATTTTTCCTTGAATGGTTGGTAGATGTCACCTGTGAAGCCATCTCTTCCTGGGCTTTTCATCTTTGGGAGGATTTTCTTATCTATTTCAAACTCATTAATTGTGATTAGTTTGTTGAGGTCTTCTACTTCTTCTAAGGTCATTGTAGGTTGTGCAGTTGTTTCTAGGAATTTGTCCATTTCATTTATACTGTCCAATTTCTTGGTCTACTGTTGTTCATAATATCCTCTTATGGTTGCTTTTATATCTGTATGGTCATAGTAATGACTCCTAATCATTGTTGATTTTATTCATTTGTATCTTCTCTCTATTTTCTTTGTCAGTCTAGCTAAGGGATTGTTGATTTTGTTGATGTTTTCAATGAACCAACTTATTTTTGTTGTTGAATTTTTGTTGCTGTTGTTGTTGTTCTCAATGTCATTTATTTCTGCTCTAATCTTTCCTATTTCTTTCCTCCTGCTTACTTTGGGATTATTTTACATTTCTTTTTCTATTTTGTGCAGGTAATTAGTTATGTCTTTGATTTTTAGCTGTTTTTTTATTTTAATATAACATTGACAGATATAAATTTTCTTCTCAGTACTTGCTTCACTTCATTCCATAAATTTTGATATGCCATGTCTCATTTTCATTAATCTTGAGATAATTAATGATTTATCCTGTTATTTCTCTTTGACCCATTGATTGTTTAAGTGCGTGTTGTTTATCCTTCATATATTGGTGAGTTTTCCATTTCTCAACCTGCTATTGCTTTCTAGCTTCATTCTATTATGATCAGTATTAGTGCTTTGTATAATTTCAATCTTCTTAAATTTATTGACACTTGTTTTGTGATCCAACATATGTACTTTCTTGGAGAAAGATCCATGAGGCCTTGAGAAAAATGTACATTCTGCTGTATTGGGATGCAATATTTTATAAATATATTTATATTTTATATATCTTTGAGGTCTATTTCAATTACCATATTATTCAATTTCTGTTTCCTTATTGATCTTTTGTCCATTTGTTCTATCCAAAGATGAGAGTTTGTATTGAAGTCTCTATTATTGTAGAGATATCTATTTCTCTCTTCAGTTCTGCCAGTGTGTGCTTCATGTATTTGGGCAACCTGGTTGCCCAAAATATATTTAGTATTGTTACTTTTTTTGGTGTATTGTTTCTTTTATTAATATATAATGTTCCTTTTCATCTCTTATAACAGTTTTGTATTTAAAGTCTATTTTGTCCAATATTTTGTCCAGCCCTTTTCAAATTATTGTTTGCATGGAATGTCATTTTGGGGGCATTGGCAAGGTTGTAAAGAGTTTATTAAGACAGGAGAGAAGAGATAAATACACACTCTAGATATTGATAGGCTACAGCGTGAGTTACGCATATAGGGCCCTACAGTAATCCTTTTTAAGACTTTTCTTCCTCCCCTTTCCTAATGTTAGGGATGGACCCAAGCTGTTTGTTGTTCTGATTGGTTGCCTTATGATCCCCAACTGTTGTTCTCAGGGGACCAATGAGGAGGACTTTGGTAGGAGTGAGTCAGGGCTTCACCTAGACCCTTGATGATTTCCAAATGGGACCTCATGGCCATCTCTTTTTGGTTACTATTTGAGAGGAATATCTTTTTTCAACTTTTTACTTTCAGTCTTCCCAAAATGGGTATGCTGGATCTGATACTTACCATCTGAGAGACCAGAGGTTTTTTCAGTAACCACTGCTTTCTCTCATCCAGTGGTCAATGCCAAACAAATGCTCTTCCTTCTTTGTGGCTTGAGCAAGTTTAAACTTCAGCTGTGGTCAAGATTGGAATCCAGCTAGCTGAATTTGCCAATCAACAACATTAGTTGGTGCCAGGGCACTTCACCTCCCCTGCTTTTGGAAAAGAGAGGTTCTGCTTCCAGGAGCAGGGTGGGTCAGAAGGTGACCCACCTCATCAGTTGGGATGGACAACTGCCTCTGCAAATGGAATGTTGTGCTCACCTCCAGATGGTCATTCTCCATTTCCTGTTCTGCCTTGTATGATGCACTATGACCTGTTCTCCAGAGTTCTCAAACTGTTGATCCGGACAGCTGCTGTCTGATTATTAGTTGCCCTGTGATATGAAATGATTGTTAGTGATTCTTTCTTTGTTGCCATCCAGAAGTATAATTTTTCTGCCAATAGCATACTGAATTCTAGGGTAAGTCACATCTATTTTACATCTGTTGTATCAATAACATTTATAAGAATATTCAAGTAAATTAATGATTTTTTTCTTTTCATTTATAGGTCAATTAATTTTTGGACTGCTGCATCTCCAAAGAATTTTCATTCCAGTTGAATGAATTACTATAACATCCATTTAAATTGAATCACTTGGCTATTAACAGTAAGTCTGATATTGAAGTTTTTATGATAACCTTATAATTATTATTTCAAGAAGTTCATTGACATTATTTGTTTATGGAAGAGGTCAAAAATAAGATTATCATTCACATATAGTATAAAATATGCATGCATATTAAAAGTAATTTCCCAAGGAATTAATTGGCAAATTGGTAACACTTTGACACAAGTTTGTTAAATGATTACAATATACAGAATCATGGGTCTCCAATTAAATACAATTTTAGGGAAATATTCTGAATGCTTTATCCTAAAAATGACAAACATAAAAAAGTTTAAAAAAAACAAAGTGCTTGTTTTGATTTCTGTTCTTTCAATACAAATGGACATGTATTACATTTGAAAATCTTATAATAGCAAAATAAATACTTCTTGATTTCATGGAATCAAGGAGTGATGTATGACATGTTTACACTTTCCTGGAAGAGAAATATTAGGACACATCTCTGTCTATCTCTGGAAGATGATATCAAAGCGCCAATAATTCAACTCCCAATTTTGACAATAACCAGCTGAGAACGGTCTGATCAGCTAATTATAATAAACACATTAAATCTTAAGTAGTGCTTCCAAAAAATCACTAATTTGGCTACTTTCCAAGATGGTTGAATTCATTGACTAAACTAACTTAAGGAGCCAAATATTGTGTTTGTGAAAGAAGACATTTTTGACATGGTGATCAATGTGATATAAGCATAACTTTTATCAGATGAGGTTATTATTTGAAGGCAACATGATATATCTGAAAAAATGATTATGGTCTATTATTTTCTATTTTATTAGTATAAAATAAGCTACATGCTTCATGGAAATGATATTTTATATTCCTTTCTCTGTAACTGCAATCTATGTTGCCTTAGAACATTCCAGTTGTCTGTTTTAAGCTTACAGAGTTTATATGAAAAATAATGCATATTGGTTAAATTTTGGACAGAACTGAACTCACTTATTTCTTGTTCCAATTTATAAATACTTCATGTATATATAGAGAATCACAGAATCTTAAAATATACATTAAGATTTTCCTAAAAACCTCAGAGGCAAATACTTTGAAACACATGAGAAATGTAATCATATATAGAGCATATTCTATAATTAGCCTCCAAGTTTATAAAAAGTAGATGG
>JAQZBX010020112.1:0-33257 GCA_029593785.1 Cabassous unicinctus
TCAGCTCTTTTATAGAGCAGGGAAAAGGGGAGTGCATTAAGGCTTAGGTGTAGATATATGATTGGGTAATTTGAGTTGCTAGGCGTGGTTAAGATGGTGACTATTCGCGCGCGCGGGAACATTGTGGCGCGAACGGGGAGGAGGGTGAGGATTGGTGGGTTTAAAGATGGGTAGCGGTTTGGGATTGGTGGTTCCTGTTACTATGGTAGATGGCAGTTGCTTTAGGCGCGAACTTTTCTTATCTTCCTAGAAGGAGGCTAAAGCTGTTCTTTATCTAGCCCTAGCGGCCATGTTACATGTCACCGGTGCTGCTGACAAGGCATATGATCTGAGTGCTACCGTGAAGGTCCCCAACACTGCTGAAACTCTTCCAAAAAATTGAAGAGCAGGGAACATTCTCCAGATCATTCTATAAGGCCAATATCACCTTAATACCAAATCCAAATAAAGATACCACAAGAAAATAAAATTAAAAATCAATATCCCTTTTGAATATAGATGTAAAAATCCTCATCAAAATACTAGCAAACTAAATCCAACAGCACATTAAAAGAACTGTATACTGTTGTCAAGTGGGATTTATCTCAGGAATGCAAAGGTGGTTCAACATAAGAAAATTAGTGATAATAGGTGAAGGATAAATACCACATGGTCATCCCAATTGATGCAGAAAATGCATTTCACAAAATTCAGCATGCTTCTTGATAAAAATACTTAGAAAACTAGGAATAGAAGGAAATTCCTCAAAATGATAAAGGAAATATATGAAAAACCAACAGCTAACATCGTACATAGTAGTGAAAGACTGAAAGCTTTCCCTTTAAGATCAGGAACAAGACAAGGATGACCTCTATCTCCACCATTATTCAACATTATACTAGAAGTTCTAACCAGAGGAATTAGCAAGAAAAAGAAATTAAAGTTATCCACATTGAAAAGGAAGATGTAGAACTTTCCCTCTGCAGGTGATGTGATCTTATACACAGGAAACCCTAAAAACCCACTACAAAGATACTGGAGCTAATAAATGAATTCAGCAAAGTGGTAGGGTACAAGATCAATGCACAAAAATCTATACATTAGTCATGCAATTAAAAATCTATACATTAGCCATGAACAATCTAAAGAAGAAATTAAGGAAAAAATCCATTTACAATAGCAACTTAAAGAACCAAATATCTAGGAATAAATTTAACCAAGGATTTAAAGGACTTGTATGCAGAAAACTATAAAACATTGCTTAGAGAACTCAAAGAAGACCCACATATATAGAAGGATATTCCGTGTTCGTGGATTGGAAAAATAAATATTGTTAAGATGTCACTTCTACCTAAATCAATTTACAGATTCAATGCAGTCCTAATAAAAATTTCAACCAACCTCTTTACGAAAATGGGAAACTCAGTCATCAAACTTAAATGGAAGTGTGAAGGTCCCTAAATTGCCAGAACCTTCTTGAAAAAGAACAAAGTTGGAAGCCTTACATTTTCCTATTTTAAAACTTTTTACAATGCTACAGTAATCAAAACAGCATGATACTCATACAAGGACAGACATATAGGCCAGTGGAATAGAATTAAGAGTTCAAAAATAAACTCTCACATCTATGGCCAAGTGATTTTTTTCAAGAGTTCCAAGTCCACTCAATGGAGAAAGTATAGTCTCATCAACAAATGGTGCTGGGAAAACCAGATGGTCATATGCAAAAGAATGAAGGTGTACCCCACCTTACCTTTTACCTTATAAAATATATTTTGTATAACATATACAAAAATTAACTCATTATATATAAGAACTCAAATATTCTTATATGTAAGAACTAGAACTATAAAACTCCTAAAAGAAAATATAGGGAAGCATCTTCAGGACTTTTTGTTAGGCAGTGGTTTCTTAGACTCTACACCCAAAGCACAAGCAACAAAAGAAAAAAATGATAAATGGGGCCTTATCAATATTAAAAACTTTGCACCTCAAAGAACTTTATCATGAAAGTAAAATGACAGCGTACACAATGGGAGAAAATATTTGGAAACCACATATCTGATAAGGGTTTAATATCCAGATATATAAAGAAATCTTTCACATCAACAACAAAAAGACAAAAAACACAAATAAAATATGTGCAAGTGCCTTGAATAGATATTTCTCCAAAAAAGATATACAAATGGCCAGAAAGCATATGAAAAGGTGCTCAGCATCATTAGCCATTAGGGAAATGCAAATGAAAACCACAGTGATATAGCATTCAGTACCTATGAGAATGGGTACTCTTCCAAATATGGAAAATTACAAGTGTTAGAGAGGTTGTGCAGCCACTGTGGAAAACAGTTTGGTGGTTCCTCAGAAAGTTACATATAGAATTACCATATATCTATATGTAACTGGACCCAGATATCCAACTTCATACCCAAAAGAACTGAAAGCAGGGACTCAACAGATATTTGTACACTGATGTTCTTAGTGGCATTAATCACAATTGTCAAAAGGTGGAAGCAATCCAAATGTCCACCAACAGATGAATGGATAAACAAAATGTGGTATATACATACAGTGGAATATGGAATGAATTTCTGATGTAACAACATAAATGGCTTGAAGACATCATGTTGAGTGAAATAAGCCAGACACATTAGGACAAATATTGACTGATATGAAACAATTAGAATAAACAAATTCATAGAGTCAGAAAATAGAATAGTTTATTAGAGGTCCAGGTGAGGGTCACGAATGGGGAGTGTAGCAGTTTGACATTATGAATTCCAAAAATAGATATTGGATTATGCTTGTAAATTGGGCTGTTCCTCTGGGCATGATTAAATTATGATTAGGACTTTGATTGGGCCACATCAGTAGGACATTGTGTCCGCACCCCTTGGTCCCCTTGGGCAGGGACTCAGAGATAAAACTACATGGCAGAGCAGAGGAGTTGGTTGGAGTTTTGAGTTGGAGTTCTGATAGGGAATTTTAATGCTGGAGCCTGGGGAAGTAAGCACACAGAGGAGCTTGACGGTGAGGAAGGAGAGAAGGCCCCAGGATAGAGACGAGCCGTTCACCTGGGTGTTCATAGCTGGCCTTGTGGAGAGAGGAGCCTAGAGAACCTCATAGTCTACAGCTGACCTTGTGGAGGAAACAGGAGCTGAGCCCGGAGAGAAATGGAGCCCCGGGAGGAGAGGAACCCAAGAAACCTGAACCCTGGCAAACATTGGCAGCTGTCATGCTGCAACACGTGGCAACAGACTTCGGTGAGGGAAGAAACTTATGATTTATGGCCTGGTAACTAAGCGTCTACCCCAAATCTTTTATAAAGACCAACAGATTTCTGGTATTTTGCATCAGCACCCCTTTGACTGACTAATACAGGGAGTTAATTCTTAATTGGTACAGAATTTCTGTTTGGGGTGAGGGAAAAGTTTTGATAATGGATGGTGGTGATTGTAGCACAACTTTGTGAGTGTGATTACCATCACTAAGTTATATATATTTGAATGCAATTAAAAGGGGAAATTTGAGGTTGCTTATATGTTACTAGAATAAAAATTAAAAAACAGCAACAACATAAGACTATACAACATATATAGTGAACCTTGATATAAGCTATTGGCTATATTTGATAGTATAATTATAATGTTTCATTAATTGTAACAGTGGTACCACACTAATGCAAAGTGTTAATAGTAGGGAAAACTGCATGTGTGAGGGGGCATATATGAGAACTTTTTATTTTCTGCATGATTTTTCTATAAATCTGCAACTTCTTTAATGAAAACAAATAGAGGGGAATATCTCCAGATGTTGCCAAATGTACCCTGGGCAGTGGGGCAAAATCTCCCCCAGTTGACAACCACTGTTTTAGAGTTTACTCTGGTTGGTCTACCCTCTGTGTGTCCAAGTGATGCTCTTCTTCAGAATCTAGGTCCATTTGCCTTCTTACAGTTGCCTTTTTCTTTTCTATACTCCTGAAGTGTCAGTTGCTCACTCATTTACTACCTTTGTTGGCGTTCTAATATTGCCCTGACTTTTCTATCTCTAGCGTTCTCCTTCCTATATGATTTTGACCTCTTTTTCATCCCCTGTCCCCATAGTTTCCCCTGTGCTCCTCAACTTCCTTGGTTCAAGTATAGTTGAGGTCAGACATCTAGACATTGCTTTTCTGTTGTTCACAAGTTAATGTTGTTTGCATTAACCCTAACCTTTAGGTCTACCAGCAAGGTTTCCCTAAAATCCTTGCTAGCTATATATATATTTATCTTTGAATATTTGCTCATGAACATGTTTTTCTTTTTAAGGCAATTAAAAATCAGCACAATGGAAAGGAAGTGCTGTTGTCATCCTATGTTCTGCTCCCTGTCAACAATATATACATTACTGCTAGGGGTCATTTTCATTGCTTTAAGCTCAAGTCGTATTCTACTGGTGAAATATTCAGCCAATGAAGGTAAGTTAAGACTGAGAATGTGTATGGAAGTGTATGGAATACTTCCATCTAATCACTTTGTCTCTTTGATTCCCTTGTATATAAAATGAGGATAATGATACCCTATCAAGTACCTTGTTTTATGTGAGTGATAAAGCATGTATAAATTAGATTCTTTAAAGCCTTTCATTTCTTAGCAAGAAAGGTTTTGATCCTGGGGTGAAATTTGGGCCAGTCAAGTACAGAATTATAATCCTTTGGTGCAGATCAAGTCGTTATATCTGAATATTGCTTCAATAAACAGGTGTTTCTTGGCCTGTAGCAATTACTGCTTATTTTGAAATAGGCAGTATTTATTTGTTTGGACACTTGCAATTTGTTAGGTATTATCTCGTTCACTGTATCAATGGGATGTTACAGATTATCAGCTTTAATAAATGTGTGCTCAGGAAATGTTCTGTTTGTTTTTTTTAATGTAAGAATTTGTACTTAAGCAAATTTATTTCCATAAAACTATCGAGTGTTTTTCCCTAGCTATTGAGGACATATAAAATCATGACATCATGACCCTTCACGGTCTACCTGGGGAGTCAGATGTATATATAAGTCTCTATGTCAGTTAACATTTGTCTTCCAGGCATTGTTCTAGTAGGGTTCAGAGTGCTTTAACAATGTTAGAGGAGACAAAAGTATTTTTAAAAACTGGTCTCTAAACAACCCTTTGCTCTCTGAGGTAGTGGGGGAGGACATGAAAGGTCCACAGAGGTTTTTGGGTTTTTTTTTAAGACAAATGAAGAAAAAGAATTAAAAAAAAAAAAAGATTAGGAGACTGAAATTAAAAAGCCCTTGGCCTCAAGAACTTATAATTTATTAGAGAGATGTATACAGTCATAAAGACAGTATAATAAATGCAATAATAGAAATGTGCAGAAGATATAAAAATAGTCTAGAAAAGAAAGTGATATACTTTGGGAGAATATGATGTGGAATGCAGAGGGATCAGGGAACCCTTCCCTAATGAGGTGACAGTTGATTTGCATGAATACAAGGAAGGTGGGCAGAGCTAATGAAAATAGAGGCAACAGCTTGTAAAAAGGATCAGAAGCATGAAAAAACAGGATGTGTTGTGAGAACATGTAGTTCAGAATGATTGAGCAAAGAGTTGAAGTTCTTGGAGGAGAGGAAAAAGCAGTACTTGGCTGGAGAGGGAAGTAATGATCAGATGATTAAGGACTTCATATACCATGCTAAGGAGATGGGACTTTCCTCTATGACCTAGATGCTAAGTGATAAGGAGTACTTGAAGGATTATAAAGAGAATGGTAATATAAGAAAGACTACTGTGGAAGCTGGATGAAGGATGGAATATTTACAACATAGAAAAGACAGGCCTTGAAGAATGTATTGCATGTGGGGCCTAATTGTGATGAAATATCGGTTAGCTCAAAGGTTTCTGGTTTAAGTGCTGGGTAGATTGATGATGTTCGCAGCTGAGATGGGGAATACTAAGAGAAAGAGCAGG
Organism: Cabassous unicinctus; assembly: GCA_029593785.1. Taxonomy (NCBI): domain Eukaryota; kingdom Metazoa; phylum Chordata; class Mammalia; order Cingulata; family Chlamyphoridae; genus Cabassous; species Cabassous unicinctus. Next base: position 5,937 of record JAQZBX010020112.1, read on the forward strand.
TTGGGCAGAGTTCAGAGAGATTACATAGGTTTAGCTATTTACCTTCCTTGAGGCCATGAGCTGTATCCTTGTTCACTGCAATATCCTGCAGTGTCTGGCACATCATGCATGGGAAGGAAATAAAAATTAAATGAATGAATGGGGAATAGTTATTCAGATGGATATATCTGGTGGACAGTAAGTTAAATGTTTCAGAGTATAGATTTGGGGTCATTAACTTTAAGGTGATATTTAAAACCTGGGGAGTGGATGCTTATACAGAGAAAGCATATGGAAAAAAATAAGAGCCAAGATCAGAACTCTGAGGATTGCCAGCATTTAGAAGAACTTATTAGAGTGGGAGAACTAAATGCACATAGACGTGTAGAAAAGAAGGGAGAATTTGTTGGCTGAGAGAGGGAACTGGAATATCAGATAAGATAAGGATTAAACCTGACCTCTGGAATAGGTAATTAGGAGCTGTTTAGTAATCTCCATGAGTAGGCAATTTGAGTGCAGTGGTGGGATCTGTAACCTGATTGCTAGGGGATAAAAACTGAATGGAAAGTAGAAAAAGTAGAGATAATTAATGTTAACTGCTGTTTTAGGAGAGATGGAGAAAGTATGGTAACTAGTGGGATCAGGATCTTACGTATATTTTTTCTGGCAGGAGAGTTATGACCATGTTCATAGGCCAAGAGGTAGAAGCCATTTAATAGATAGGACAATAAAGAGATAATTATCCTTGAATGTTAGGCCATCACCTCTTTCTCTGAGACTGAAGGGAAACCAATAGGGATGGATATGACATAGATCAAGTATGTGAGAGTGGGCAGGTGGTGAGGGACGGAGTTCACACATGATGTGACACCTTTTGGAATTAGTCACTGAGAGATATATGGAAAAGAACTAATGACAAACAAGAGCGAGTAAAAGAGTGGTGGCAAGGGTTTGAATGTTGTAATACAAAACCACCCAGTATGTGCATGAGAGTGGTTGTTCAGTGTGTATCATTAGAGAAATTAATGTCAAGTATTATTAGATAACAGTGTGATTTAAGTCTAACTCTGAACTGAAAAAAGGGAGGAGGAGATGATCTAACTAGGTTTTGAATTATGGAGAAAATTTAACAGGCAAATACTTAAACTCAAGAAAATATTTAAATTCAGGTGAACATTTATTAAGTGCCTGTTTAATTGCAGGCCACTGTTAACTGCCAGGTAAATCAAGGTGACTAATACAATCCCTTTCAGATAAGAAGCTTACATTCTAGGGGTAAGACCAGATATAATACAAGTAACTATAATGCAGTGTGATGAGTACTGAAGTAACACAGATGATTAAAAAGAATTGGTTCTGCTTAGGTTCAGAAGGTTGCAGGAAACCATAGAAAAGAAGACTAAAAGGTTTTCTCAGTAGAGAGATTGTCAAGTTGGCTTCCCCCCTCCCCCCATACTTGGCCAGTTTTCATTTTTCAATGTGATGACCAAGGGGGTAAAATGCATTCTTGAAAATACGGCCTAATGAAGTTTATGTTTTTCCTTAGCAAATTACAGAGCAAGTTGTTTTTAAGCATTTAGAAAAGACAGATATAACCGCTAAAACCAAGGCATACTAACTGAACCTTATTTCCTAATAAGATTGCCTTGGAATTTGGAAGGTAGCTTCTAAATTTGTGAATGGGTTTGGATATGTCAGAGTATTTCCTCTCAGTCTTAGGAATAACCCTGGGCCAGTTATCTCTTTCTTCAGGTAGCTTCCTACTTTTACTTACAAGGACCATTTATCCCAGAATGCCAAATAAATAATAACATTTTCTTTGTGTGCCATGATATGAAACAGATTGAAAAACTCTGAGTTAAGGGAATGTCATAGACAGTACCTTGATTTTAGCAAGGCAAGCATGTCATCCAAGAGGATCAAGGAGCTGGATCAGTGGGTAAATTTATAGTTGTTTGATGAGTCAGACTCGAAGAGTGTTAATTAATGGTCAATATAAAAGGCAGTGCTAGTCTTGTACCACAGAGATTTCTTTGCCCTTGGCCCTAGCCTCCCCAACATATTTATCAGCCACTGGAATGAAAACATGAGAGGCATATTTCTCAGATTCAAGGATAATAAAAGCTGGATGGGGTTAAAGATATAGCTAATACTTTAGGGGAATCAATTTTAGAATCCAAAATAGAAAAGCCAACTGGATGAAAGTTAATATAACCAGTATTAAAATCAAGCTTTTTAAGTTTAAAAACAAATACAATTTTTAACTATATATAAATATTATATAGTATAAAATTTATATCTAGAAATAATCATTCTGTTACATTTCAGAGAACAAATATGATTATCTTCCAACTACTGTGAATGTGTGTTCAGAACTTGTGAAGCTAGTTTTCTGTATGCTTGTGTCATTCTGGGTTATAAAGAAAGGTGAGTCTCAAAATGGTACTAAATACTTGTAATGAATCAAAGCATCAAAAAATATTAGAACTTAAAGGAACATTTTATATCATTTAGTCTAACCCATTCTGTATATGAGGAATCTAAGATGTAAATAGGATTTTATATTTAATAATAATAGGCATCGTTATTAATATTTGGAGAACAAAATGTCATTTACAAATTTTTTAGCATTTATTATCAACTATCGATGCTTACAACACTTATGAAATAAATATGATTACTCATTTTTACAGGTAGAGAAACAGGCTCCAAGGGAAAGTGTTATGCACTGCTACATGGGAAGAGGCAGAGCCAAGGCTCCAACCCAGATTCCCAGTGTCCTGCCGGATACTCTATCTTGTGACTTGTTCCTGTGATGGGTCACACAGCAAGTCATGTTTTTTTCAAATTTAGGATTTTCTAAATCACTTCTATCTGACTTGATAAGTTGCATATTGCAAATCAGTTTCCATTTCCTACAAGGAAGGCAGCATAGCCCACTGGAGTCAGATAGTCTCTGTTCTGGGGCAGATTATTTAACATCTCTGAGCTTCAGTTTCCTAAACTATCAACTAGGGATACTAATCCCTTCCTCAAATGATTAGGTAATATTTGTAAAGTGTCTAATCTTTTGTGGAATATATAGGATCTTAAATGTATTCATTCCCTTTCCTCTTAGTTCCCCAGTTAATGAGCCTTAGCACTTTAGCTCTTTGATCTGCCTTCCCACATGAGATAAACATAGAATTTAGAGCATAAGGGACCTTTCCCAGAAAACTGTCTTTTCATACTCAAGGATTTTAATCTGTGTAAAATTTCTAATTAATGGAATATACTTCTTAATCCCATGAAATTCATGCATTGTTTGCAGGACTTTGTCTGCCTTTGTTTTCTATCTTTTCATTTTATATTCTCTCTCTAATAACATCTTCCTAAATTTTTGGAATTCTAGAGATGTTAACAGTAACTCATACTAATATTAAAGTTAATTTCCACTTAGCATCTCCCTTTCCTGATACCCAAGGCAGAGGGTGGGTTTATGGGAAGGGGGAGGCTATGGAAATCCCAGCATGATAGCTTGATATTCTTTTCTACCTTTTCTACTTGTTGATTTCCCTCTTGGCTGTATGTTCTCAGAGTAGTATGAGAAATCATAAGTGTAGCCCAAGTTACCTCTACTATCTCAAGTTAACAGAAATTGAGAATATCAGTATTCCTAAGTGAGTTATTGATTGTCAGTGAGATGAAGTAGGGTGAAGAAAGAGAAAGTGTAATGAACTCCCATATTGTCTTTGATTTCTTAGGTCTAATAATATTCACTTATGGAATCAAATTCACAAAGCCCCTTTTAAGAAATTTATCAGTTATGAATTTACCTTCTCTAAAAACCTGGGCATTCTCATAAAAATAATTTAATTATTGCTGTATTTCTTTTTGTTTGTAGAAGATCATCAAAGTAGAAACTTGAAATGTGCTTCCTGGAATGAATTTTCTAATTTCATGAAGTGGTCCATTCCTGCCTTTCTTTATTTCCTGGACAACCTGATTGTCTTCTATGTCCTATCCTATCTTCAGCCTGTAAGTAAATACAACAAAGAAAATAGCATTGAAAATAACACAAGAATGAATCCCAGAATTAATCTTTTTCATCATTTTCCTAGACATTATTAGTTTCTTATTGCCCTTACCGGCCTGAGGTTTTCCCAGAATCATCTGAATACTAAATTACTGATCTGCTTGCCAGATTCTCTCATGGTTAAAGATTACTGTAGTAAACTCTGCTGACTATTCTGCAGGAGTTGTTCCCTTGACCCAAGGAATACAGAGCCACTCATTTTTGTGTAACTTTATAATCAGTCTGCCCATTGTCTGAGCCACCCTTTGGCCACCAGACTGTAATATGAACGCCACACCCAGGACCTTCAAATTAACAATTAACTCAGAAAACTATGTACTTAGTGTACCTCTCTTAAACATGTTTTAATGAAATTTATCTGTATTCTATTTGTTCATTTTATAAATTTTTTTTTCTCCTTTCTTTTAATCTTGTCATTTAACAAGGAAGATCTGTGAGGGTGAGGATTATATCCTGTCACCTACAAATGCCACCTGGAAGTGATAATGCTAGAAATACTCATCTCTCTCAACACCCTTTATCTCAATTTGGAGAGCCATTAGTAATCAGAGCTAAAGCTTGGCCTTCTGCCTTTGCTTATTGTGTAGTATGGATCATGTGTATATTTCCCCCTAATATTTTATAAAATGAAGCTTTCCATTGCCTTCATTGCCAAAATGTTTTCTGTTTCTTTAAAAAATAAATCAAGTGTTTTTAAGATCATAGGTACGTTTTTATTGATTTTGGTCCTCTCTGTGAAGCCTCTTAAATATAGACAACTCAGTTGTAGAGTAGGACAAAAAGGAGATCTCAGTAATGTGGTGTGGTAGGAAAAAACGCTATAGTAGAAGACAGGAGTTTGGTGCTTTTCCACAAGTTAGCAGCTTTGTAACTAGGCAAGTCCCACCTGCCTTAGGTTTCAGGTGCCCCAAGTGTAAAATAAAACAATGATGCCGTACCTGCTCAAAGGCAAGGACCTGGACCAGTTTATCACTTGAAGTTCCTTTCAGCTCTGTGATCCATGTTATTAGTAAGTGCTCAGTTCATCTAAAATGTGGCCTCTCCTAAATTCTTGCTTCTACTTTGCTTTTCAGATCTGAGAATCCCTATACTCAATGATATAATTATTCACATTCAAAAAATATAAATTTGTTGTATTTTATTTGTATCCAACAGATTAGTTCTAAATCAGACATTTCTGGGTCCCTGGTAACAAATCAAGATTGCAACTTCTTTGTTCTTCCAGTTTATTGCTTTGCTCTTCCTTCCTGATTGCATACAACCACAGAAATTACGAGAAAAAGCACATGACATACTCTGTGTATTGCGATGCCTGAGTCTAGTTGGAAGGAACTAAATAGAGATGCATGGAAGATTTGGGGCAAAGAATGCTGATGTTTTGTTTACTCTATGCTATTGCATGGATGAGTTTTCAGAACTCATCAGGCCAGCCAGTCTGCTTGGTTATTTGCATTTGCACTGCCATTATTTGATTGACCACGGACACCACTTCCCTACTCTTAACAGCCACTTTTACTTTTGTCTCCTCTTACTCTTTTCCTAAGTGTGGGTTCTACAGAGAAGTACACTGAGAAAGCCTTAAAATGTTGATTCCCATAAAAATTCATTAGAAAAACAACAATGTTATGTTCTTGGAATTATTGCTAGACTTTTACTCTTGTATCTTGAATTCTGTATATTTACCATGTTTGCTGTTTTATTAGTGGCTATATAAGATTGTTAATATTCTTTAGGGTTTGTTTAACTAAAAGTGATAGCAAGGAGGAAGGCAGGAATGAAATCAGTAGGACTTGTATTTTAAAAAATGATGAATATTATGAGATCCAGTTGTGGGGAACAATGATGGGATTTCATAATTTCTGTTTAGATTAATGCTCTCACATGTGAAAAATGACTGAATTCCCAAAAGCAAACCTTTCTAAAGTCTAACACATTTCTAAATTTTTTAAAACAACTTGAATTGATCCAAAGGACTTTCAAATATGAGTTGAATTTTACTTCAACCAGGAAAATTTATTAAATTCCTAGAACAAGAGATGGTTAAAAACTTTTGCCTCAATTTTCTTACCATTTAAGTAGGCCTAACAGTAACTATCCTCTATCCACCCATAGAAGCAGCATTAAAGTCTGTAAAGCATGAAAAAGTATGCTTCAACATGATAACTGTTATTTCCAAAGCTAAGCCTTAGGGACTTATTAATATTTCTAGATCTGCACATACAGATTATTTATACAGGCATTTGCTGAATTTAAACATATATTTTCAAAACCTCTGTAATAGTTTGATCATATCTGAATAAATTTAATAAGCAATAAAAATGGAATTTAATCCTCTAGTGAAATAGTTTCCCTAATAACCCCTCTGGTTTTTGGCCAAAAAGCTTTTTTTGTCAGGTAAACCACCAAGTTGGGAGTTTTTTTGAGGTCAGTACTTTGTTTGGACTGTAACTCCATCTTCTCTCTCTTTCTAGGCCATGGCTGTTATCTTCTCAAATTTTAGCATTATAACAACAGCTCTTCTATTCAGGATAGTGCTGAAGTAAGTAACTTGCTGTGAAAGCATATATCATACTTTAAAATGGCACAGTCTTGTTTCAGATAATATACCCAGATCCCAAGGCTGGGATTATATTCCTAATTGGCATTGTGTATTGAACAAGTTGTTTAACTCTGGAAATTAGCTCCAGTGCTAGCCTGACTAAATCCTCTGTGATAAGATGTATGAAATGTCTTGAACATTTATGATAATGTTATCTTAAAAAAAAAATGGACTGGGTTATATTTGGTATTTTAATTTTTAGTTCTGGCGTTTCCACAAAGAATTCATGAGCTTCTTTTATTTTTGCAGAATCTGTGCACTAATTGGGAACCAAGAGGTTCCTAAGATTGTTAATATATTTGTAATTTGGAGTTTGGAAAGGATAAAGAGTGGCAAATTTGTTATTCAGCTGCTTGAGATGAGTAGTACATGGTTTAAGCTCTAACTGATGAAGGATTTGTGTGAGAAATTATATAGTTAGGCTATAAAGTAAGAATGATAGGTTTTAAATTTTAAAAATGCTAACACCAGTCTTTCCAGGGCCATTGAATAGTGCAGACATTTTTAGGTAAATAGGCTCCACTACAAAACAAAGACCAGAATGTCCTAAGGTAGGAAGGTGATACAAGCTCTGGGTACTTAATTTGTGTAATATATTTGATGATGATTGATTATGATGACAATGATAATAAAAAAAATAAAATTACCTTCCTCTCATATTTGTTGCAGTTGTTTTTATAATTTTATATTTGCTTTCTCTTTAATTTCTTGTTTCTCAGTATGCTTTGTGATAGTGTATTCTTTCATAATTTTTGTGTGCAGAAGGATGAATAGCTTGGCAGATAGGCACTCAGTAAATATTTGTTGAATCCATGATAAATGCAGTACATAAATTAATCAGTTGCTTTTTTTTCTTTATTAGAGAGTTGTGGGTATGCAGAACAATCATGCATAAAATAAAATACAGGATCCCTATAAACCACCGTATTATTAACACCTTGCATTAGCGGGAACATTTGTTACACTTGAAGATAGCACACTCTTATGATTGCAATATTAATTAACTGTATAGTCCAGGGTTTAACTTCGGGTTCACTGTTTGTGTAGTGCAGTTCCATGGATTTTTTTTTTTTTAGTTTTTGCTCTGTTACGATGTATACAATCTAACATGTCCCTTTTTAACCACATTCGGGTAGATATTTTAGTGCGTTAATTATATTCACAATGTAGTGCTACCATCACCACCAATCCATTACCAAAACATTTCCATCATTCCAAATTAGAATCCTGTACGGGTTTAAGCCTTAACTTCCCATTCCCTATCCCTACCCTGTCCCCTGGTAACCTATATTCTAGATTCTGACTCTATGACTGCTTATTCTAATTATTTCAAGTCAGTGAGATCATACAATATTTGTCTTTTTGTGTCTGGCTTATTTCATTCAACATGATGTCTTCAAGGTTCATCAATGTCACATGGATCAGGACTTCATTACTTTTTATGGCTGAATAATATTCCATTGTATGCATATACCACATTTTATTTATCCATTCATCATTTTATAGATACTTGGATTGCTTCCATATTTGGCAATTGTGAATAATGCTGCTATAAACACCTCTGCAAATACGTGTTTGGGTCCCTGCTTTCAATACTTTTGGATACATACTTAGTGTGATTGCTGTGTCATATAGTAGTACTATACTTAGCTTTCTGAGGAACTCCAAACTGTCTTCCACAGTGGCTGCACCATTTTACATTGCTGTCAACAATGAATGAGTGTTCCCATTTCTTGGCATCCTCTCCAACAGTTGTTATTTTCCATTTTCTAAATAGTAGCTATTCTAGTGGGTGTGAAATGGTTACTCACTGTGGTGTTGATTTGTGTTTCACTGATGGCTAATGATGTAGAGCATCTTTCCATGTGCTTTCTGGCCATTTGTATATCTTTTTTTGGAGAGAGATCTATTCAAGTCTTTTGCTCATTTTTTAATTGGGTTGTCTTTTTGTTGTTAAGTTGAAGGAATTATTTATATGTTCTGGATATTAAGCATTTATTGAATCTGTAGTTTCCAAATATTTTTTCCTATTGTATGGGTTACTTTCATGATAAAGTCCTTTGAGGTGCAAAATTTTTTATTTTGATGAGATCTAATTTATCTATTTTTGTTGTTGTTGCTTGTGCTTTGGGTATGAAGTCTAAGAAACCATTGCCGAATACAAGATCCTGAATATGTTTCCCTGTGTTTTCTTTGAGGAGTTTTTATAGTTTTGGCTCTTCTATTTAGCTCTTTGACCTTTCTTTTTTTTTTTATTTTAAAGAGTTATTTATTTATTTCTCCCTCACTCCCTTGTTGTTTGGACTCACTGTCTGCTCTCTGTGTCTGTTCGTTGTGTGCTCAACCTCTTTTTAGGAGGCACCAGGAACCGAACCCAGGGCCTTCCATGTGGGAGGGAGGAATCTTAACACTTGAGCCACTCCGCTCCCGTCTTTGACCTATTTTGAGTTGATTTTTATATAAGGTGTGAGGCAGGGGTCCTCCTTTTTTTTTTTTTGATAATAGAGATCCAGTTTTCCCAGCACCATTTGTTGAAGAAACTATTCTTTCTCAGTTGAGTGGTCTTTGCCCCATTGCCAAAAATCAATTGACCATAAATGTGTGGGTTGATTTCTGACGTCTAAATTCAAGTCCATTGGTCTATATGTCTATCCTTGTGCCAGTACCATGCTGTTTTAATTACTGTGGCTTTGTTATAAGTTTTTAGATCAGGAACTGTGAGTCTTCCAACTTCATTCTTCCTTTTCAAGATGGCTTTAGCCATTTGGGCCCCCTTATCCTTCCATATAAATTTCATGATTGACTTTTCCATTTCTTCAAAGAAGGTTGTTGGAATTTTAATGGGGATTGCAGTGAACTTATAATTGTTTGGGTAGGATGGGCATCTTAATTATATTTAGTCTTCTAATCTGTGAATGCAGAATTTATTTAGGTCTTTGATTTCTTTTAGCAATGTTTCATAGTCTTTGGTATACAAGTTATATACATCCTTGGTTAGGTTTATTTATAGGTATTTGATTATTTTTGTTGTTACTATAGGTGGAATTTTTTTTATGGTATCTTCTTCTGATTGTTTATTGTTTGTGTATAGAAACTCTATTGATTTTTGGGTATTGATCTTGTACTCCACCATTTTGCTGAATTCATTTATTAGCTCTAGGAGCTTCGTTGTGGATTTTTCAGGATTTTCTGTATATAGGATTATGTCATCTGCAAATAAAGAAATTTCAGTTCTTCTTTTCCAATTTGGTTGTCTTTTTTTTTCTCTTTTCTTGCCTAATTGCTCTGGCACGAACTTCCAGTACACTGTTGAATAACCAGTGGTGACAGTGGGCATCCTTGACTTGTTCCAGATCTTAAATTGAAAGCTTTCCATCTTTTACCATAAAGCAGGATTTTAGCTGTGGACTTTTTATATATGTCCTTTATCATGTTGAGAATATTTCCTTCTATTCCTGGTGTTCTAAGTGATTTTTTCAAGAAGGGGTGCTGCCCTGCCAGTGGTCCTTACCTTGGAATATATGCTCCCCAATGTAACAGAGTTAGACACATTTATAATTTCCCTACACATGTCTCTTCTACTCCTTATATTTGAACCTACAGTTAGCATTATACTTGTTAAATACATGTGCCAGAGTCTTAAATCTTCAGTCTATTCATATGGTGGTTGAGCCCTGAATCTCAGCAGAGTTGCAAAAACTACTCTCCAGTTCATTGGACTTGCCTAGGACAACTAACAAAAGGATGATGATGGACAATGCTCATCCCCAAAACTGAGAGTATCTACAACTGAAAGCAAGACAGTTCCATCCATCTGCCCCATGGGATCTAAGCCCCCTCTTGATCAGAAGCAGACTGTGCATCACCATCCCAAAATCCTCAATATTGAGGAATGAACAAACATAAGGGGGTAATGGAATGCAACAATGGACTAAAGTAGACTTATTATTCTAGCAATGGAAGAGCTTGTATCATTGATATAAAGCAGTGGTCACCAGAGGTTCTGAGGGGAGAGAGAGGGAAGAATAAGTGTAACAAGGGGGCATTTTGGGGACATTGGAATTATCTTTCATGAAATTACAATGACAGATAAAGGCTGTATTAGTCAGCCAAATGGGTGCAGATGCAAAGTACCAGAAATCTGTTGGTTTTTATAAAGGGTATTTATTTGGGGTTAAAGCTTACAGTCACAGGCCCTAAAGAGTCCAACTCAAGGTACCATATGAGGTACTCGCTCACCGAAAGTCATTTGCCACATGTTGAAGCAAGATGGTGGTCATTGTCTGCAAGGGTTCAGCCTTCTTTCTTCCTCTTAAGGGTCTGTGGTCCCAGCTTCTTCTGATCTCAGTTGTAGGCTGACATAAGGCTCGTATCTCTCCCCGGGACTCATTTCTTTCTGGGCTCAGCTGCTCTGCTCTCCTCACAAGGTCAACTAAAGACTGTCAGACTCATCTCTCTTCCTGGGGCCTCTGCCATGTGTATTGGAGCCTTCTCTCTCTCCTCACATATCTGCTTCTCTGTGTGTCTACTTCCTTGTGAGAGTCTATTTTATCAGCCTACCAAGGGAGTGGGCACTCAACCCTGCATGCCCTAATAACATGGTCAAATCAAAGCCCTAATCTTAACATAATTTAACCAAAGATATCTCAGCTGAATCTAATACAATCAAAGGGTATCACACCCAGAGGAACAGACCAGTTTACAAATATTATCAAATATCTTTTTTGGAATTCATAAATAATATCAAACTGTCACACAGGCCATTATACATTTTATCAAAACCTATAAAATTGTGCAGGGCAAAGTGTAAACTATAAACTATAGTCCATGGTTAGTAGCAGTGCTTCAATATGTGTTGATCAGTTGTAACTAATGTACCACATTAATGAAAGATGTTAATGTGGGAAAGTGTGGGAGGGGGAGGGGTGGGATATATGAGAATCCCCTCTATTTTTGATGTAACATTTATGTAATCTAAAGCTTCTTTAAAAATAAATAAAATTTAAAAATGTCAATTTAAAAAAGGGGTGCTGGATGTTGTCAAATGCCTTTTCTGTATCAACTGAGATGTTCATGTGTATTTTTTTTCTTTTATTGTGTTAATGTGGTGTATTACATTAATTGATTTTCTTATGTTGAACCAACCTTGCATACTGGGGATAAATCCCATTCCATCATGGTGTAATTCTTTTAATGTGCTGTTGGATTCGGTTTGCTAGTATTTTGTTGAGGATTTTTGCATCTATATTCATTAGAGATATTGGTCTGCAGTTTTCTTTTCTTGTCATATCTTTATCTGGTGTTGGTATGAGGGTGATGGCCTCATAGAATGAATTAAGAAGTGTTCCCTCCTCTTCAATTTTTTGGAAGAGTTTGGGCAGAATTTGAGTTAAATCTTCTTGGAATGTTTGTTAGCATTCTCCTGTGATGCCATCTGGTACTGAGCTTTTCTTTGTTGGGAGGTTTTTGATTACTGATTCAATCTCTTTACTAGTAATTGGTTTCTTGAGATCTTCTATTTCTTCTTGAGTCAATGTAGGTAATTTGTGTTTTTCTAAGAATTTGTCCATTTCATATAGGCTATCTTAATTTATAGGCATGCAGTTTATAGTATCCTTTTACAGTCATTTTTATTTCAGCAGGATTGGTAGTAATGTCCCCTTTTCATGTCTGATTTTTGTTATTTGTGTCATCTCCCCTTTTTTTTCTTTGTCAGACTAGCTAAAGGTTTGTCAGTTTTATTGATCTTTTCAGAGAACCAACTTGGTTTTATTGAGTCTCTCTATTGTTTTTTGTTTGTTTCTGTTTTTATTTTCTATTTTATTGTGATCAGAGTATATACATTATATGATATCAATATTTTTGAATTTATTGAAACTTGTTTTGTGACCCCACATACGGTCTATCCTGGGGAATGATCCATGTGCACTCAAGAAGAATGTATAATTTGTGTCCATTGGGTGCAATGCTCTATATATGTGTGTTTGGTCTAGTTGGTTTAGTGTATTATTCAAGTTCTGTACTTCCTTATTGATCTTCTGACTAGATGTTCTATCCATTATTGAGAGTGGTATATTAAAGTCTCCTACTATTAATGTGGAACCATCAGTTTCTCCCTTCAAATCTCTCAGTATTGGCTTCATATATTTTGTGACTCTGTTGTTAGATGTTACATCTTGTTAAATTGTCTGCTTTATCAGTATATAATTACTGTCTTTGCCTCTTTGTAACTTTTTTACTTAAAGTCTATTTTATCTGATATTAGTATAGCTACCCCATCTCTCTTTTGGTTACTATTTGCATAGTCTATATTTTTTCCGTCCTTTCCCTTTCAGCCTACTTATATTTTTGAATTTAAGGTGACTTTTGCAGACAGCATATAGTTGGCTCATGCTTTTTTATCCATTCTGCCAATCTCTGCATTTTGACTGGAAACTACCCCATTTACATTTAAAGTCACTACTGATACTGCAGTGCTTTCTTCTGCCATTTTGCTATTTAGCCTTTGTGAGTCATACCTTTTTTGTCCTGCAATTCTTCCATTAATGCCTACTTTTATATTTATTTGATTTTTTTGTAGTGTACCATATTGAGTGCCTTTTTTTTTTCTATCTAGATATATTTTTCATCTGTTTTCCTTGTGGTTACCATGTGGTAAAAATTTAACATCCTAAATGTATAATAATAGTATTTGGTTTGATCCCAACTTAACCTCAATAACATACACAAGAACTTTTCCTATACCTCTTGTCACCCCCACCTTTTTGTTGTATTTTCTACCAATTATATCTTTGTACATTGTATATCTAAAACCATATGTTTATTTTTACTTTTTATGTATTTCTCATTTTAGCTCCTATGGGAAATAAGTGGATTATACCAAACAATACACTATAATAATACTGGCATTTATAATTATCCAAATGGTTACCTTTACTGCAGGTCTTTATTTCTTTATGCCACTTTTAACCACTGTCTAGTGTCCTTTCCTTTCAGTCTGAAAAATTCCCTTTAGCCTTGTTTATAGGATAGGTCTAGTGGCAATGAACTCCCTTTGCTGTTGTTTATCTGGGGATGCCTTGATGTCTGCCTTATTTTTGAAATATATAGCCTTACTGCATATAAAATTCTTGGTTGGCAGTTGCATTCTTTCAGCACTTTAAGTATTCCAACCCACTGTTCCCTTGCCTTCATGGTTTCTGATGAGAAATCAGCACTCACTGTAATTGAGACGCCCTTGTACATAACACGTTGCTTTTCTCTTGCAGCTTTCAGAGCTTTCTCCTTGTCCTTTGCATTCAACAGTGTGCTCAATATATGATGGAGTATATTCTTCTACATTTATCCTGTTTGGTATTCTCCAAGCTTCTTGGATGTTTATATTCACATCTTTTGCTAAGCTTGGGAAGTTTTTTGTCATTATTTCTTAGACTCTTCCTGCTGCCCCTTTCCCTCTTCCTTCTTTTTCTGGTAAATAATGCATAAATTGGTATGATTGGTGGTTTCCCAGAGGTGTCTTAGGCTGTTTTTGCTTTTTATAATTCTTCTTTCTGCTCCTCAGCCTGACTTATTCCAAGTTTTTTGTCTTTGAGTTCATGATTCTTTCTTCTGCCAGCTCCAATCTGCTCTTGAAACCCTTCTGGAAATTTTTGATTTCAGTTACTGTGATCTTCAACTCCAGTAGCTGTGTTTGGTTCCTTTTTAAATTTCTCTCCCTTTACTAAGATTCTCATATTGCTCATTCATTGTTTTCCTGATATCCTTTTGTGCTTTCTCTGAATTTTCCTTCATAGCCTTGAGCATTTTTAAAATCTTTTTTTTTTTTAAGTCTTTGCTTCATATGTCCACATTCTCATCATCTTTGTTGGTGTTTTCTGTACTTTTATCCTCTTCCTTTGGATGGGCCATCATTTCCTGTTTCTTTGTAGTGTACTCTTTTGTTGCACACTGCACATTTTAATATATTAAAATGTTAACTCTGGGATTTGTTCTCTGAGATGTCTGTTTCTTGATTTTGTAACTAACTCGTGATAAGACAGAGATTTTCTTGAGCTTCAGCCCTTCTATCAGGAAGGTCTGCCTAATGCAAATGCAGTGTGTAGGGTTTCCCCTCTCTTTCCAGTCCTGTGTCTTGTCCTGGGCTTTTGCTTGTTAGTTGTTTTGCAGTACCCCTGTTTAATAGAGTTTGGTTTTTCCCTCTGTTTTGTAGGAGACAGACCTCCCTCTCCTAGGTGCTTGAAGATGGCAAGCCTTTGCCTCAGTTGTCTGCCTCTATTGTTTCTTACACTTCTTTCATTTTCTCAGGCTACTTTTGCCTGGAGGGCAAATTCTGGGAGAATGTGCACACAGGAAAGAACTTTTTCTTGTCAATCTTTCCCAGCCAAAAAGGGCTAGGGACCCACAGAAAGGGCGAAGACTGGTTCGAGTGCCCTGGGAAGGGAATCAGGAGGGGTACCAAGAGCTTCTTCCCCAAAGCTGTAGCTTGCTTTAAAGCGGCTTTTCAACTAACTGTTCCCCATAGCCGTGAGGAAGCATAGCTACTTTAAGTCTTCTCTGTGGCCTTTGTCCCAGAGTGGAGCGGGTTGAAACAGCAGCTGCTGCTTCCTTTGTCTGTGGTGGGTTGAAACAATGGGTCCCTCGCGATCTGGAGCAGCTAATCAAAAGCCATGATCAGTGATCGGCCATGCCCACCTGTGGTCTTGGGGAAGTGGATTTTTATGTCCCTTTCTGTCACCAACAAGCTAGCCAAAAGGCCTGGACCCCATGGGGGGTTGGGGATGGGCCCTGTAGCCACCATGTGGAGACAGCAATTTACTATTCTTTACCATAATTTATCAACCTTTTCCTCTCACTCTTCCCTGGATACTTTACAGTGTTCTTCTAGCTTCTAGAGTTTCAAAATACAGTAGCACCTCATTTTACGTGACCAATACATTCCAAGACCCTTGGTGTAGGTTGAAAATCATGCATAATAGTGAACCCCATTATTTAATAAGTATTTCTTATACAAACATACCTATCACAAATTTTTATAAATAAGGCAAATAAACACTGTAGTAACAATAAGTAAAATTAATCATAGAAATACTTTTAAAAATTTTTATTCTCTATCTCTCAGCCTTTATATTTTTCAGTTGCCCGTCACATATATCTGAATTCATTTGTGTAGAGTTCACATAAAATGAGATCCTGCTGTAGTTGTTTCAGATAGTTCCTGTCTATTAGTTGTTCTGGGGGAAGAACTGAATCCTGGAGCTTCCTATTCTGCCATCTTCACACAATCAACCTCCCCTTTCTCTTTGATATATGGAATTCCTGCAACATTTTCTTTTACCCTGAGGAAACATTTAATTTAATGTTTTATGAGAGGTTTATGGAAAAAATGAACATTTCATTTAGTTGAGTTTAAATGTTCGAGTACATCAAAATTTGCTTTATACATTACATTCTCCATTTTATTTATGAATTGTGAAAATTATTCTTTAACTACTAAGTTAAAGGATGCTATGCCAACATGTTTTCAAGTCTTTGGAAAGTGACATATAACTCACTTTGTAGTATAAAAAGTTGGCTTCTGAGAAAATGTATGTAAGTAGTAATAATTTTTGCATTTCCACGAAAGAACAAAATTGGCTCCAAGCTGTAATAAAAGGTGTACTATTTAATAAGGCAGCAACGTTCTCCAAAATATGTCTTTTAAAGTAAAAACAGTTTTCCTTTGAAATGACAATTGTGAGTACACATGAGTACACATTAATAAGTTGTTAAATAATATACAGATATTATGTCAAAATTGCATCAGTTTAAAACTGAATTTACCAAGAAGATGTAATGTATGTATTGCCTTACTTGAAATTGGCCAGTAGCTTTAGCTTTGCCCCATAGTAAATAACCCATTAAATTTTTAAGCATCTGATTAATTGTATTAAAAAAAAAGTTAATTCTTAGTTTAACCAAATCCAAATCCATTTGTACTATAAATTTCAAGTTTCCTCTTAATACTACTAATTGTGCTAATATTAATTGTAGTAGTGCCAGTTTTAATAAATATTGGTAATTAACTTTTTAGTTCAATTTTTTTTCACATACTTTGCCTTTTAATCTTCAGAGCAGTAGTATTATTAGATGTGTTTATTGTTAACCTCTCTGTTTTGAATCCTTAGGAAGTTATTTACATTTAAAAACCAATAAAATCACTTTGTGTTATTATTTCCACAAGTGCTAACGTATAATTTAGCTTAAAAATTATCACTGAAGCTACTCTAAATACTAATGCTGTCTTTTATGAGAATGCCTTTTAAGTAATTTATTGTATTTTAAAATCAATTTAACTTTTTTCTATTTTGATTTTTTTGTTGGTGGTGGTGTATGTTGTTTGTTTTCCCTTTTCCATTTACTTTTTGTGAATCATTTGATGGTTTTGGGCCTTTGGCAATGAATTTTGACCAGGGAGTAGCAGCTTAAGAGTTCTATCACATATACCTAATTTCTTTTCCATAAATAATTCATTTTTGATTTAGCATATTAAAGCTGTTGCCTTACACTTAACTCTAGCAGAGCCATCAAACACAATTTCCCATATATTTAAATGATATAAGGCTACAAAAGTAGGAAAAAATAAGTTCAGTGACTAATGCAAGTATTATTTGGAAGAATTTGAAAGTGGGAAAAAAAAATATTGCCATCCAGATGTTCTGTTATCTTTTCTAGAGAAACCATCTGTCAATGTACACGTTTGTTCGCTGAAGAATATCTACTTGTTCAAAGTAGAAGTTGATGGGGCAGGCATTATACCTCAAAGCTTCAATGGTTTGCTCTTAAGTCTTGGCAAAGTTCTATAATCAAACAAGGCAAACAAGCCTTCTCTTTGGAAAATAATTATGTCAACCTGAAAATTGAAATTTTTGGATAAGAGGTAACTAAAGCCAGCATTTATTCTTACCAAAAAAAAAAATGTTTAAGTTTCTCCAATTTCTTCAAGGTGAAGCTGTGGATAAAAACATTTAAAAACACATTTTGAAACATATAAAATAAGTGTCTTGGATGTTTATGGTAAAGTTAGTTACTGTCCAAACCATCGTAAGAATAAAGAAAAGTACCACTCAGTAAGTAGTACAAGCATTTTCTCCAAACTCACTTTATCATTCACTTGATAAATCTTTATAAATTTCTCATTTTAAGTCTACCTCAGGGCACTTTCTCTGTGTTCTTAAGAAATGTTAACACATTTCTTAATAAATGTATTAAGAAATAATTTCTTGAGAAAACAATTATGCAAGTCTTTCCACTTAATTGTTTCCATGCTTTGCATTAGCTTACTACCACCAAATATGGTAGAAGTGCACTTGTCAGGCACAGTTTGTACCTTATTGTTCTGTTATGAGAAAAACTCAAAAGTCGGGAATCTTTTATTAAAAAAATACATACCTTAAACAATTTATTTTAGCTTTGCAAAATAAATTCTTTTGATGTAGAGCTAAGTAAGGCCTTTCCTTTGAGTATGTGTGGGTTTGCTGATTGGAGTTCTTTGACTTCTTTCTTTCATTTTTTCATAATGGGAAACTAATTCATTATGCATCATCCATGATGTCTGCTTTCAGTTTCTTTAAAATGGAACAAATCCCTAAAAAACATTTAAAGTAAAATTCTGCTAGATTTTTATTATTTGTTCCTGAATCTTTTACAGTTAGTTCACCCACACCTAATTTGATGGCAGTTTTTTATCTTATGAGTGATTTTATCATTTTTAAAATAAAATTTTATTGAAGTATAGTGTTCATACATGAACATATATAAACAATAAGTGTATTATAAAATTTGTGAATTTATGAAACAAACATGCATATATCATCATACAAGGTTCCCATACGTCTCCCCACCACCAACAGCTTGCATTGTTGTGAAATATTTGTTACAAACTATCATTAAAATATTACTACTAACTATAGCTCATATTTTCCCCGCAACTCATCCAATGATTAACACCCTAATTAGTATTATATATTTGTTGTTCATGAGAAAACATTCTCACATTTGTCCTGTTAACCACAGTCCATCTTCCGCCCCTGGATTCCCTGTGTTATACAGTCCCATGCTTTGTGCAGTCCATTCAAAGTGTATACTCAGTGGCTCTCATTTTCATCACGGAGTTGTGCTATTATCACCTCAGTCAATTTTAGAACATTTTCATTACTCCAAAAGGAAAAATTCTATACCCTCTTTTACCCCCTATTGTTGTCCCTTAGAATTGAAATAATATTTTCTTGCCATTGCTGTAAAGTATTACAATATTACTGTTAATTATTGCCCATAAGTTACATTAGTTGTAATTTTCCCATGTATCACCATATTCTTAACACTTGGTAAAAGAAGAGCATTCTTATATTTATGCTATTAACCACAACCTTCCTCTACCACTGAAATCACTATGTTATACATTCCCTAGATTATTCTGTAGTTTCCTTTCAGTTGACATTTATGTCCACAGACTACCCTTTTCAGCCACAATCACATTTATAAATCAGCAGTATCACTTATACTCACTGTGATATGTTACTTTCAACTCTATTCATTTCTACACTTTTACAATTAACCCTATTAATAACGCTACCTACATTAAGCATCAGCTCCCATTCTCAACCCACACTCTTATTTCCTAGTAACCTGTACTCTAGAGATTACCTCCATGGGTTTACTCATTGTATTTAGTTCATATTAGTGAGACCATACAATATTTGTCCTTTTGTATCTGACTTACTTTCACTCAACATAATACCCTCTAGGGTGATCCATGTTGTCATATGCATCCCGATTTCATTTCTTCTTACAGCTGAATAGTATTCCATTGCATGTATATACCACATTTTGTTATTGGTTGATGGACACTTGGGCTGGTTCCACATTTTAGCAATTGTGAGTAAGACTGCTATGAACATCAGTGTGCAAATGTCAGTTCACGTCCTTGCTTTCAGTTCTTCTTAATATATTCCTAGTAACGGAATTGCTGGATCACAGAGCAGTTCTATATTCAGCTTCATGAGGAACTGCCAAACTGTCTTCCACAGAGGCTGCACCTTCTACATTCCCACCAACAGTGAAGGAGTGTTCCTATTTCTCCACATCCGTTCTAGCACTTGTAGTTTTCTTGTATTTTTGTTGTTGTTTTTTAAATACTGGTCATTCATTAAGGTGTGAAATGGTATCTCATTGTAGTTTTAATCTGCATTTTCTTAATAGCTAGTGATGTTGAGCAATTTTTCATGTGTTTTTTGGCTATTTGTGTTTCCTCTTTGGAGAAATGTCTATTCAAGTCTTTTACTCATTTTTTAATTGGGTTGCTTGTCTTTTGTTTGTTTGTTTGCAATGAAACAAAGACATAGTCTTTATTTATGTACAAATACATTTCTCAAGAAAGCAGATTTAAAATCATAATTTCCTGAGGCAACTGATTCTCATGTGCTTCTTACAGGAAGGTGGGAAGTGAGGTGAAGGGCTGTGTCACAGCATCAGGGCACAAGAAACTCACTAATGAGGTGCTAGGCAGGAAGAAGAGAAAGGTGGCCTTGGAGGAGGAGGAAGAGGAATAGATAAAGGAAGGGTCTTTGAGGGAAGAGTTATGAGAAGGAAGGGAAGCAAGGCCTTGGTGAAGGAGGCAACACTGGCAGCTTAGGAAGACGGGTGTTAGCTTCAGATGATGTGCAGGGTTGACTGTGCCAGGCATTCCTAGGCCTGTGTTGGCTCAGCTGGGCCTCCTTCAGAAGAAGAAGTTGCAGTGGGAGAAGGGGTCAGTGAGAGGATCCCGGGGCCTGGCACACATGTAGAAGTAGTGACCAAGGTTGGGTTCTGATTGCTTCACAGTACACATCACCCATGACTCCCGGTGGCCCCCACAGAGGGGCATGGATGAGAGGCCCCTTAGCACAGACTTCCAGAACAAGGTCTACACTCCTTCTCATCCTTGGCCTCGGAAGCCTTGACCTGCACTTCTACCACTTTGGATGTTGCTCCCCTTCTTGAGTCATTGGGATCCTGCAGGCACCCGTCAGTGGCAGGATAGGATGTTCCAATTCTGCAGAAGCTTGGGAATGGTTGGAGGATAGCTGGAAGTAGCTCATCAGGATTTTCTGGCCTCTGTTGGAGCCAACCTGGCTTGGCCAAAGCCTGGGTGAATGCACACGAGCTTTGTTTTGGCGCATCTGTACCCGGGTTAGATTTCCAAACTGCAGTGCCAACTGCCGAAACACAGCTTCTTATTCAAGGTGAACTAGGAAGTGAAGGATCTTGAGCTGGGTGCCTGCAAACTCAGGGAGGAAGCAGGTGCACAGTGCTGGGCACTGTTTTGCAGGCACAGAGAACACATTCAAGACTGTGCCCACAGGGCAGTGGTCAGAGCCCATCATCTCAGGCAACAGGAAGGAGTCCTGGAAGGTGTCTATGACCAGGAACCTGTCCCCTATCACATAGTCAAGTTGGGAGCCATAGTTGAGATGGTTGGCACTACTGACTGCTGACCAGCAGGTGAAGGCCCCCTCCTGCTTTGGTTGGAAGCAGCAGAAGCTATCAATAAAGGGCCCTACATGGGACCCAGCCTGGCACCCCAGAACACTGAGCAAACCATACATCCACTTTTGCCCTGGGTCCTCTTTCAAAGCATTCCAGATTGAGTGCATCCCAGTGGTCACTGGGGCAGTGGGCTGTGTTCAGGTCACCCAGAATGATTACATGGCTGTCAGCTGCCAGGAGGGCTTCTGCTCAGATCCATTCTCAGTGGCAAGCAGGCCATGCAGGCCTTTTTCAGCAGGTACTAGGGTAGCTCTGTCTTTATAGAAGGTGACTATGCCGCAATAGCCACTACTGTTGCAGCTGAAGCTGAAATAGGAGTTGTAGCCCTTGACAATAGCCAGGGGCTCTGTCAGCACATCCCCGCACACAACATTTTGACAGCTAACCACAATGCTTGCTAGCCCATGCCAAAACTAGCTGCAAGCCAGCCGATTGCTGCGTTGCTTGTCTTTTTATTGTTGAGTTGTATAATCTCTTTATATAACGTGGATATCAAACCAAACCCTTATCGGATATGTGGTTTCCAAATATTTTCTCCCATTGAGTAGGCTGCCTTTTTACTTTCTTGACAAAGTCTTTTGAAGAACAAAAGTGTTTAATTTTGAGAAGTTCCCGTTTATCTATTTTTTCTTTGCTTGCTCATGCTATGGGTGTAATGTTTAAGAAACTACTGCCGGGAAGCAGATGTAGCTCAACCAGTTGTGCACTCACCTACCACATGGGAGATTCCGGATTCGGATCCCAGTGCCTCCTAAAGACAAGCAGACACCACAACTGCCACAACGAGCTAGACGCTGTAACCGCCACAACGAGCAGACACCTAAACAAGCACATGCGACAAGCCAGCAGACGCCGCAGCCCGCAGGGAGCAGATGAGGCTTAGGCTGTTGGGCACTCACCTCCCATGTGGGAGGTCCTGGGTTTGCTGGGTTTGGTTCCTGGTGCCTCCTAGAGAAGGCAAGCAAACAATGAGCAGAAAGACAAGAGAACCAATGGGGGGAAGATGGGGGAATAAAAACTAACTAAATAAAGTAAATCTTAAAAAAAAAAAAAAAAAAAGCAACTGCTGCCTACCACAAGATCTTGAAGATGTTTCCCTACATTTTCTTCTAGGAGTTTTATGGTTGTCACTTTTATATTTAGGTCATTGATCCATTTTGGGTTAATTTTTGTATAAGGTGTGAGATAGGGGCCCTCTTTTTTTGGCTATGGATATCCAGTTCTCCCAGCACCATTTGTTGAATGAACTGTTCTGACCTAGCTGAATGAGTTTGATAGCCTTGTCAAAAATCACTTGACCATAGATGTGAGGATCTATTTCTGAGTTCTCATTTCAGTTGCATGGGTCAATCTGTGTATCTTTATGCTAGTACCATGCTGTTTTTACCACTGTAGCTAAGTAATATGCTTTAAAGTCAGGAAGTGGAGTCCTCCAACTTCATTCTTCTTTTTAAATATATTTTTGGCTATTCTGGGCCCCTGACCCTTCCAAATAATATGATAATTGGCTTTTCCATTTCTGCAAAAAAAGGCTGTTGGGATTTTTACTGGGATTGCGTTGAATGCCCTTCCATTTATTTAAGTCTTCTCTGGTTTCTTTTAGCAATGTTTTGTTGTTTTCTGAATACAGGTCCTTTATGTCCTGGTTTAAGTTTTTTCCTAAATATTTGATACTTTTTGTTGTTATTATAAATGGAAATTTTTTTCTGCTTTCCTCCTCAGATTGCTCATCAGTAGCTTATAGGAACGCTACTGAGTTTTGCATATTAATCTTGTATCTGACCATTTTGCTGAACTCATCTATTAGTTCTAGTAGAAGTAGCTTTGTTGTAGATTTTTCAGGATTTTTTAGATATAGGATCATATCATCAGCAAATAGCAAAAGTTTTACTTCTTCCTTTCCTATTTGGGTGCCTTTTTTTCCCCTTTATCTAGCCAAATTGCTCTAGCTAGAATTTCTAGCATGATATTGAATAATAGTGGTGACAGTGGGCATCCTTGTTTTGTTCCTGATCTCAGCAGGAAAGCTTTCAGTCTTTCACTGTTGAGTACAGTGCTGGCTCTGGGTTTTTCATATATGCACTTTACCATGTTGAGAAAGATTTCTTCTATTCCTATCTTTTGAAGTATTTTTATCAAAAAGAATGCTGTATTTTGTCTAATGCCTTTTCTGCATCAATTCAGAGGATCATGTGATTTTTCTTCAGTTTATTAATGTGGTTTATTACACTAATTGGCTTTTTTGTGTGTTGAAAAACCCTTGCATACCTGAGGTAAAACCTGCTTGATTGTGGTGTATAATTCTTTTAATGTGCTTTTGGATTTGGTTTGCAAGTATTTTGTTGTGGATTTTTGCATCTATCTTCATTAGAGACATTGGTCTGTAATTTTCTTTTTTGTAGTATCTTTTTTTCATTTTAAACAATTTTTTAAAGTATATCATTCATACATGAACAATAAATGTGTAGTAAAAATAAGCAATAAGTGTACAGTAAAAGTTGTGAACTTACAAAACAAACATGCATAACATCATACAGGGTTCCCATACATCACCCCACTGCAATACCTTGCATTGTTGTGAAACATTTGTAACAAATTATGAAGGCACGTCATCAAAGTATTACTACTAACTATAGTCCATATTTACATTTGGTATATTTTTCCCCCAACCCACCCTCATTTTTTTTTTGTTCATAAACCATACAGTCCATCCAAAGTATACAGTCAATGGCATTCAGTACAATCACAGAGCTGTGCACTCACCACCCCCCCTTAACACTAGAGCAGATTCACTAATCAAAAACAAAAAACAAAACACCACTATCATAGCCATATGATAGCACTACTAATTACAAATCCTATGATGTGCTTTCACCATTTCTATTCATTTACAAACAACTTTTTTACCAATGCTGTACAGATTAAACCTCAGATTTCCATTCTCTAGCAACATTCTTATTCTCTGGTGACTTATATTCTAGCTATTAACTCCATGACTTCATTGTAGTGAACTCATACAATATTTGTCCTTTTGTACCTGGCTTGCTTCACTCAACATAATGTCCTCCAGATTCATCCATTTTGTGATATGCTTCATTTCTTCTTACAGCTGAATAATATTCCATTGTGTGTATATACCACAGCTGATAGACACCTGGGTTGTTTCCATCTTTTGGCAATCATGAATAATGCCACTATGAACATTGGTGTGCACATGTCTGTTCGTGTACCTGCTCTCATATCTTCTGGGTATATACCTAATGGTGGTATTGCCAGGCCACATGGCAGATCTATATCTAACTTCCTTAGAAACTGCCAAACAGACTTCCACAGTGGTTGTACCATTCTACATTCCCACCAACAGTGAATAAGTGTTCTTATCTCTCTACATCCTCTCCAACACTTGTAGTTTTCTGTTTTTTTAGTAGTGGCCATTCTAGTAGGTGTGAAATGATATCTCATTGAAGCTTTGGTTTGCATTTCCCTAATATCCAGTGATGTTGAGCATAGTATGTTTATTTGGTTTTGGTATTAGGGTGATGTTGGCTTCATAGAATGTTTGGTAGCATTCTTTCCTGTTCAATTTTTTGTATGCACTTGAGCAAGATTTGTATTAGATAGTCTTTGAATGATTGGTAAAATTGACCTGTGGAGCCATCTGGCCCTGGGCTTTTCATCTTTGGGAGTTTTTTTTGTTTTGGTTTTGTTTTGTTTTTATGATAATATTTTGCTCTGAAACCTATACCTTTAGTTGCATGAACTCTTGTTTTGGGGGATGGACTTGTTCATCATCATCTTTTTGTTAGTTGCCCTTTACAAGTCCAGTGAACTGGAGAATAGGAGTTGCAACTCTGCTGAGATTCAGGACTCAGCTGGCATATGAACAGACCTAAGATTTAAGTTTCTGGGGCATATATTTAAGGAGTATAGTTCTAATTATAGTTCCAAATAAAAAGGGCAGAAGGGTCATGTGTAGGGAAATTATAAATGAGTTTAACTCTATTACACTGGGGAGAATATATTCCAAAGAAAGGCCCACTAACAGGGTGCCGAATTCCTAAGATTGTCTGCCCTGCCTATGGTGTCTAGATGTCTCTAAAGCCGTCAGTAGCCCTGCTGTTTGGGGCACTGTGTACTGTGGCAGTCAATCAGATCCTGCTGAGATGTGCATAAGCATAACCTCTGGAATGACCTCCTGACTCCCTTTGAAATCTCTTAGCCATAAAAACTCATTTGTATTTAATATTTCCCCCTATTGGTCAAGGTCTTTTTCCAAATGTATCACTAGTTGGCTTTTGATAATAATCCCTCGGTGCTAGGGAAGCTCATTCCAGGGAGTCATGGCCCATGCCGGGTAGAAGGCGGCACATTTATATGCTGAGTTTGGCTTAGAAGGAAGCCACATTTGAGCAACAAGGAGGCTTTCGGGAGATAATTCTTAGGCAATATATAATACTAAGCTAAGTTTCAGTTTCACAAGATCAAGGTTTGTAAGTACAGCCATCAATATCAAGGGCCTGGTATAATGGTCTGTCCTTCTTTGCTAGGCACTGCCCATGTACTCAGGGGATTCTTGCCACTCTATTGGAAAATGTGGCAGAACCTCCCAGGATGGGAATTCAGTTTTCTTTTGGTTATTGTGTGGGTCTCCACCTACTTAGACAAGGCCCCATGACCACTTGAACATATTCATATGCCATAGAGGCATGTCCCCAGTGCACCCCTCCCCACACATCTCCCCATCACCAACACCCTCCCCTGTGACCCTCCCCTGCAACAGTTGTGACCCTTCTGTGATCCAGAACCTCCCCAAAAATAAAGCCAAAAAAATAAATATAAATAATAAGAAAATGAAATAATAGTAAAAATAAATACCAAATGAAATACTAAAATAAAAAGTAAAAAAATAAAATTAAATTTAAAAAGTATGTGTCTTTCATCACTGTAAAGATCTGTTGTCTTTTATGTACAGTGACAGTTTCTTCTGTATGTTCCCCTAGTGTCTTATTTTTTTCTCTTAATCTTCAAAGAAGCTTTAGGTTACAGAAAAGTCACACAGAAAGTATAAAGGATTCCCCTATACCCAACCTCCTACCCCTCTCCCACTCTCCCCTATTAATAAAATTTTACATGTGTATGGTACATTTGTCACAATTGATCTACAAATATTGGAGCATTGCTGCTAACCATGGTCCTCTTTACTTGTGGTTGGTTTGTTGAGGTCTTCTATTTCTTTTAGGATCTATGTAGGTTGTGTGTTTCTAGGAATTTGTCCATTTCGTCTTGTTTAGTTTTTTGGCATACAGTTATTTGTAGTATCCTCTTATGAGCACCTTTATTTCGGTGGGGTCAGTGGTAATATCCCCCCTCTCATTTCTGATTTTATTTATTTGCATCTTCTCTCTCTCTTTCTCTGTTAGTCTAGCTAAGGGTTGGTAGATTTTGTTGATCCTCTCAAAGAACCAACCTTTGGTTTTGTTGTTTCTCTCGTTTTTTGTTCTCAATTTCATTTATTTCTGCTCTGATACTTATTATTTCTTTCCTTCAGCTTTGTTTGGGATTAGTTTGCTGTTCTATTTCTAGTTCCTGCAGGTGTGCAGTTAGGTCTTTGATTTTAACTCTTTTTTCTTTTTTAATGTAAGCATTGAGGCTATAAATTTCCCTCTCAGCACAACCTTTGCTGAGTCCTTTAGGTTTTGATATGTTGTGTTCTTGTTTTCATTTGTCTCAAGATTTTCACTTAATTCACTTTCAATTTCTTCTTTGACCCATTGATTATTTAAGAGAGGTTGTTTGCTCTCCATATATTTGTGAATTTTCCCTTTTTCCATCCATTATTGAATTCCAGCTTCATTCCATTATGATCAGAGAAAGTCCTTTGTATAATTTCAGTCTTTTTAAATTTATTGAGACCTGTCTTGTGACCCAACATATGGTCTGTCCTGGAGAAGGATCCATGAGCACTAGGGAAGAATGTATATCCTGCTGTTTTGGGGTGTAAGGCTCTACAAATGTGTGTTAGATCTAGTTCGTTTATCATGTTCTCGCCAATGCTGAGAGTGGCATATTGAAGTCTCCAACTATTATTGTAGAGATACCTATTTTT